>JABUQX010056019.1:10000-20000 GCA_015478945.1 Trachelipus rathkii
TTATCAGACTATTATATGTTGTTGTGTGATAAGTCGGAAAATTTCGTTACTATTGCTGCATCTAATCACATGTTATATATTCTTCCACGTGAAACTGACAATAATTTACTATTCAAAGGATTAAGATTGGGGTTTTAAGAAGGTCAATAATCAACCGCCAGAAAATGGAGAACATTTTCCTTCAGCCAAGTTTGAGTAGACCTCGATCTATGCTTCTGTGCTGAATCCTGTTGAAAGATTCATGGTTCATTTTGAAGAGGGTCTGACCTGGCGGCTTTACCCAGTGCGGATTAACGGTTTGGCAATTAAGGCACATGCCTTAGGGCTACAGCCGCCTTTATGTCAAAGTCCGGCGAAGGGCAGCCAAAATTTTACTAGTGTATATCATTATAATAGAATAACATCTCTTTGTGATAAAAAATTTATCAATGGTAATAAAATTTATATATATATATATATATATATATATATATATAATATATATATATATATATATATATATATATAATATATAATATATATATATATATTATATTATATAATAAATGTTCTAGCTCTACATATATTGGTTATTTGCCTTCATTTCAAGGGTACAGAAAGCAAGAGGAGTCTACTGTTGAAGCCGGACTATCTGGCGCTGTAGTAGAAGATTAGGCTGGCACTGCTTTATCTTTAATAACAATTCCAACTGATGATGGGCTTTTCGGAGACATAACAGACCATTTACGTGAAATTTACATCAGCCTGAGAGCAACCCTTTTTCGAAACTTTGCTGACAGTTATCCGAAAACAAAGCGTGAGTATTCTGGTGTGAATTGGTTTTTCAAATTTCAGTGCCTTCAAACGGTTTTAACCGAATGGAGAGATATCTTATCATGATTGGCTTGTGTATTTTCTAGCCAGAAGCCTGTGCTTTTTTGCTTTCCTTGCATTCTGTGTACGCCTGACCGCGTACAGCTTTCTGGCCAAGGATTTGCAGATTAGTAGAATATGACTCAGTACTTAAAAGCGTATGAAACCAGTCCAAAACAAATCAAGCTAGATCTGATATTATGTCAGCGCAGTATTGCTGCTGGGCGAGTTGATGAGCAACTACAACAAAACATTCTGGAGCAAACCAACTACTGGATAAACGTTTTGCCACGATGTGCTGAAACAATTATTTTTCTCTGTGAGAGAGGGCTGGCTCTTCGAGGGCGCAATGAAATTGTTGGGTGCAAAGACAACAGCAATTATTTGGGCATATTAAAGCTTAATGGGTAGTTTGATCCTTTGTTTGTCTCAACATATTCGCAATCTTGCCAATCGTGGACGTGACCAGACCTCTTACCTGTCAAAAACAATTTGCGAAGAAGTAATAGCAATGATGGGTAAACGAGTTCTCAGTGTTATCAAGGATGAGATTGCCAAATCAAGATATTTCTCAGTTTCTGTGAACTCTACTCCAGATATTACACATTTTGACGTTAATCATCATTCTGCGCTACCTCAATATGGTGCATCATCAGTCTGTGGAGCGTTTTCTAGCATTCATACCTATTTCTAGTCACACAGGAAAGAATCTAGCTGACACTCTGCTTCAATAGTTACTGGATCAGGGAATCAACTTTGAAAAGTACCGTGAGAAGACATGATAATACCAGCAATATGTGGTAAATATAACGGCATGCAGCAAATCTTGAAAAACAAGAACAGCCTAGTGGATTATATTCCTTGCTCGGCTTACTCACTAAATTTAATTGGACAGTCAACTGTGGATTGTTGCGTTGAAGCAGTTTCTTTTCTAAAATTTTTAAATTCCTGAAGCGCTTGTATTCATTCGTTATTGCATCAAGACATCATTGTCATGTGTTGTTAAACCATGCTAAAAAGAACCATGAATGTCTAATTCCGAAACAGCTATCGGACACCCGGTGGTCGGCTCGATCTGATGCCACAAAAGCAGTTCTCATAGGGTACGATCGGTTCCAAAGTCCTCTCCAGGAGATCTCAGAGGATGCTACTCAGAGTAGCGGCACAATAAATGAAGCAGGTGCACTGGCAAACTACATGGACACCATTGAAGTTACCTTAATGTGTGAACTATGGAATGACATTTTGCAGCGTTTCAACTGCTGTAGTAAATTGCTGCAAGGCTCGACCATCGAATTAACACCAGCTGTTGGTTTGCTGAACAGCTTGGATAAATTCGTAGATGAATGCCGAGAGAAGTTTGACTATTATGAGCAACAGGCAAGTGCACTCAGTGGCAGCAGCACATACAAATCTGATCGTCGGCGAGTGCCTAAACGTAAGAGGAATGTTAGTGATGAAGGAGATGCTACAGATGTTCTGGAAGGGATGTCTGGCCAGGAAAAATTTAAAATCAACACCTTTTATGTCATCATCGATCAACTAAAAAGTGCACTGCAGAAACGTATTGAGGCATATTCTACAGTGCTGAAGAGGTTTGGTGCTTTGACTCAGTATGAATCTGTGTCTGATGAAAATATCGTTGCTGCTACTACAAGACTTGTTGTTGTTTATTAAAAGGACCTTAGTTCAAATTTTCCTGCATAATTTTGTCAATTTATATGCTGGTATAAAGAGCGGAATCAGCAGATGCGCGATGACGATGAAATAGCATCAGCTGGAAGTGCCCATAAAATGTTTACAATGCTCCACACTACCGGTGTCTCTTCTGCTTTTCCAAACACGGAACTAGCACTGCGAATTTACCTATCATTAATGGCTACAAGTTGCTCAGAGGAACTTTCCTTATTTCAACTGAAAATAATTAAAGACGCGAAACAATCAACGATCGACCAATAACGACTTAGAATACTAGTACTTCTATCCAATGAAAGTTATTTACTGCGTAAACTTGACAAAAAAAAACAACTAATTGATGAACTTGCAGTTGTAATAGCGTGCAAAGTTGTAATGCAACTTGTGTAAAAGTATTTGATAATAAAGTGTAAGTAATTAATATTCAATTTATTTGTTAACAGTAAATACGTATAAATTAGCGTTAAAATGTGAAAGCAATTGGTATTAGTGGGGAGATTGAGTTAATATTTTATATGTATATTTTCAAGCCCCTTTTCAAAGGTGTCTTAGGGCCAGAAAAGTCGTAATCCGTCACTGTCCTTAGGATGCACATGTACAGCCCGTACATGTGCACTTATTTGCCTACATATGTGCACGCGCTTATTTTTATTTTTGTCGATGATTGTGACCACATCGTAACTCGCTTCCTACCAAACCATTACAGACGTCAGATGATAACCTCTTGGAACACGTGATACAAGTTCTGCTGCTTCCTTAGATGACTTATCATACCCAAATCATTTTGTTTGTTAAAATATTCTTCCAGGGTAAAGAATTTCTCGTCTTTAATTAAAGAGAATTTTTCGGTGGCGATCATGCGCCTGCTCAGCCAACAGGAATTTAGACTTCTCCCAGCTTGAAAAAATATCTTACGAGTCTTTTATTTACCCTTAGCCTCAGCCTTAGCTCCTCTATGGCACTGCGCGACATAAAATTTTTAGGTATATGAATTTCATGTGACATGAAGAAGATTTCGTTTAATTCGTGTTTTTAAAACTTTGACAGTCTGCGGTGTCCTTACAAAACATGACCTGTCAGATCTATGGCGATCTTTCACGTTGCCAGAGTCCTCGAATAACTTTATGATACAATTCTCAAGCTGTTACAGTTTTGAAAATTGTACTCTTTTCTAAGCCATACTTATATAACGCTTTAACTGCAGCAAAAGTTTAATTTTTTTTTTTAAATTTAAGTATATAGTCTATTTTAGCCCTAGAAATATCAATTTCCACGAATTTTAGGATAATTAAATTTAGGAATAATGATACTTTTTTGCTAAAGTTTTATTATTATTATTATTGTTATTATTATTATTATTATTATTATTATTATTATTATTATTATTATTATTAATATATATATATTTTATTATATTTTTAATATATATATATATATTATATATAGTATATATATATATTATATATTATATATATATAATATATATTATATATATATATATATATATTATATATATATATATATAAATATATATATATATATATATAATATATATATATATATATATATAATTTATATATATATATAATATATATATATATATATATTATATATATATATATATATATATATATATTAGGCGAGTACCGATAGTATCGGTATCGGTATCGGTAGTATCGGCCATTTTTGAATGGTATCGGTATCGGTATTGGTATCGGTTAAAATGGGCCGATACTTAGCCGATACTTCTTACTTTTTGGGTGGAAAAATTTATGAGAAACTTTTAGATTCAATGATTTACTATTTGGACAGCATTAATTAGATATTTATACAGATTTATTTATCTTTACTTTTTTAGTTAATCAATATGTCTTTTTTAACGCATTTCGTGAGAGCGTGTGATGTGCGAGTGGTTTTAAACTTTCTGGATTATTCATCATTTTAGATATTTGCTGTAAATAGGGTTTTATCGTTTTAAAATTTTAGGTTTTAAATTTAGGTTTTAGCGTACGTCATTTCTCCTTTGGTTTTTGTCTATTTGTTTCTGTCTGTGTTTTTTTTTTTTTTTTTTTTTTTTTTTTTTTTTTTTTTTTTTTTTTTTTTTGTGTGTGTGCGTGTGCGTTGTGATTGCGTGTGCGTGTATGATAGCAGGTTTGCCCAGGTGTGGCTTTCTTTTGACTTTACCAACAACATCAATGGCTTGCACTCTAACTCTGCATCAATGGAATACTACCTCTCTAACTCTAAACCTAATTTTAAGCTCTTGCTCTTGTCTGAGACCTAGATGGCTAAGAATTCATCCTTCAACTCGTTTTATATATCTCTAAATTAATAATTATTTTTATAAATTTCCGGTCTGAAAGGGTGGAGTATGTGCTTATGTAAATATAAACATTCCTAATAACACGTCTCGAGAATCTCCGAATCTCCTAACTTCGATGTTTTCTTGGCTTTAAAAACATCCTTCTTCCTTCTACTACAATAATCTAATGCTTCTGCTACTGTTCTCCTAACAGAACAGATTTTTCATGCCTTTTTTTGATTACCATACTACTTTCTCAGAAGACTGTTATATCTTCTCATCCAACTACTGAGGTCCTCCTATTTAGGGGATTTCAATGTACACAACATTGAAATGTTGGGTTCCTCTCGTACTGATTTAGGTGGGGAGGAAAGCCTGAACTCATTAATATTCTCAAACGAGTCTGGAGCAACTATTAAAATTAACCTACAGCACATTCCGCGGATCGTCCGCCAACGCGATCTTTGAAACACACATTTGACCTATGTTTTCACCACTAGTCCTTCTCTCTATAAATACACACCCTTCGCTCCTATCGGTAAAAATCTGACCACAACCTTATATCACTTAATTTTATATACTTTCTCTCCAACATCTCCATCCTGCACTATGCGGTTTTTCTGGCACTTTGATCGGGCTGATTGGGGGGCTTGCGTCGATTCTACGCTAAACTAATAATTGGATCGTGACTGCTTTGACTCTTAATGACGCTTCAGATTCTGCGATAAAGTGGGAACTGTAATTGTTAATGGGATGAGGCAGGTTCATTCCTTCTTGGACCAAATCTTTTCTCTCCTCATAATCCATGGTTGATCGTGCTTGTTCCCATGGCCATTTCAGGCTAGAGACAATGCTAATCGGGTGTGGAAAAATTCCTCGTTCTCCTATCACTCTTGGCCAATTTTTCAATTCTGATAGAAATTCGTTGAGGGATACTCTTCCGACGAGCAAAAGCGGACTTTCCCTTAAAACCGAAAAGTGCGCTGACCTCTTAGGTTCCTCCTACTGAACAAATCTCTCTGGCCTCTGCCTAAAATCTCTAACAACTTTCTGTAAATCATCCTTTCCTCCTCTTATTCGCTCTGATGATCTGTTGTTAATAATCCAACTGAAAAGGCCCAATCATCCTCTTTGGCCCTCCTATTTTCCTCAAATTCAACCCTGGACGATTCTGGCCATTTCTCATCCTTCCTCCTTCTCCTCTCACAGGTTGTCCTGTGCTTTCCTAGTCATTTCCTTTGATCGGGTGCATGGCTCCTGACATCTATGAACGTTAGGAAGGCGGGTGGCCCGGATGACATTTTCCTCCCGAGTTTTGAGGAAGTGTGCTTCTTGCTGACCCCACCCTTTGTTCAACTATATTTTCTCAATGCCTCAATACTAGCACTTTCCCTCAAGTGTTGGAAGCGCGCAATATGTCCAAACTTATTCGAAAAGTGATGCTGCTCTGATCCTTCTAACTATCGCCCTATAGCTCTAACTTGTATTCTTTCTAAGATCTTTGAAACCCTTCTCAACTCTCACTTCTTAGAATCATCTCGAATCCTCTGTTACCTTCTTTCTGATTAACCAAGTAAAAACGGCTTTTTGGTGGCTCGAGATACTAACTGGCGATATACTTTTCTATTTAACAGATTTATGGTTTTTCCGCCCTTAGAAACTACGGGAAGACTTGTGTGGTGGCGCTTTGACATATCCCAAGCATTTGACCGGGTATGGCACTC
Source organism: Trachelipus rathkii (assembly GCA_015478945.1). Classification (NCBI taxonomy): domain Eukaryota; kingdom Metazoa; phylum Arthropoda; class Malacostraca; order Isopoda; family Trachelipodidae; genus Trachelipus; species Trachelipus rathkii. Next base: position 16,574 of record JABUQX010056019.1, read on the forward strand.
GTCACTGCCCTCCAAGCTCCCCTCCTTTGGGTTGCTTCCTTCTTCTCTTTGCTTACTTATGTCTAGCTTTCTTTCAAATCGCTCAATTTCGGCTGTTGTTTGATGGAGCAACTTCTTCTTTTTCTGTCAATAGTGGGTGTTTCCTCAGGGTTCTGTTTATCTCCTACTTTATTCTACTTTTCCTCAATGATCTTCTCACCTGCACATCTAACTCTATCCATACTCATATGGTCGAGTCGATGACTCAACTCTCAATTCTTCAACTCATTTCAATTCTGCTCCCGTCTTTTACTTCAGAATTGCCTCTCGTCCTAATCTTTCCGATTCTATTTTCTCTGATCTGGGATAGAATTTCAGGGTTGGGTCGTCTCAAACTTGTGAAATTTTAATTTTTTAAAAACGCAACTTCTACAAATCTCTCTCTTCTCTCTCCTCTCTCTCTCTCTCTCTCTCTCGTCTCTCTCTCCTCTCTCTCTCTCGCTCTCTCTCTCTCTCTCTCATCTCTCTCTCTCTCCTTCTCTCTCTCTCTCTCTAAAGACACCTTTCACTTTTCTATTTCTTCTACGGGTTCTCTCGTCCTTCCTGTTGACAATATAACATTCTTGGCCTTTAACATAAACAAAAAAAATGTATTGAATCCTCAAATCACAGTGGTTGCTAAGGCCGGCCTCAAGAAACCTGGGAGTTCTTTGGGTTTTATAGACTGCGAGAACTTTTTTCCTCTTCTCAGTTTATCCAGTAATACAAGGGTCTCATCCGCCCTTGTATGGAGTACTGCTCTCATATCCTGTGGGGGCGGGGGCTCTGGTTTCATCCGGCTTTTTGATAGGGTCGAGTCAAAGGCCAAAAAAACGTCCTGTACTTTCTAGTTCACTGGACCCTCTATATTTGCGCGGCGCGATGTTGGGGCTTTATCCCTTTTCTATAGGTACTATAAGGCAAGTGCTCGGGGGAACTATCCACTCGCGTACCACCACCTTTACCCGACGCCTCGTAGCCAATGGGTCCTGTGTCGTTACATGAGTTTTGTGTTTATGTAGTAACTCCAGACTAGTTCGCTGGCGGTGCTTCTTTCTTTCCTGCCACCTCTGTTCTGGTGGAATTCTCTTCCATCATGCTGTGTTTCCTACTCAATTTAATTTCCCTCACTTTAAAAGCCTGCGGTCTGTGCTCATCTGCGTATTTGCGTTATGATGATTTTTGAAAGGCGTTCAAAACACCCACCCTAAATAGGGTCTGCCGTGAGCGGCGGTGAACACTGTAAAAAAAAAAAAAAAAAAAAAAAAAAAAAAAAGAAAAAAGGTTCTAATAAGGAATCTCCTTAAGCTAGCAGAAACCCCCACAAAAAGGGCACCCCCGACGGTGAACTACTTCTAGAATGCATTAAATAGCATAGACCGAGGAGCTTGCTCGTGTGACAAAAAAAAAAAAAAAAAAAAAAGATTCCAGAAGAGAAGGGGAAGCCGCCTTACCTGCAACCCCTGGCACCAGCACTGATAGTGACGATGGTGGCTTTTTAGCAAATAAAACCTACTAAAGATGAGGATTTGGATATGTTAGCCTTTGATAGTTCATGGCCGAAATTGCAATTGCATCTCATTCACCTTCAATAGGCATCAACACCAGGGAACCTCATCGTAAAAAACTGAAGAGACAGTCATCAAGGAGGAAAGATAATTCAAATTGCAATCTGTGAAAGAGGAGATGAGGCTCTACGAAAAACATGAGATGCTGCCTACAGAAGTGAATCCTTTCATGCGGTGGCATGAAAATGGGCCAAGGTTTCATTATTATCAGTGCTTGCAGGCCAATAATTATCAGCACCTCCTTCATCATTCGAGAGAGAGCGTATTTATAGTGTAGGTTAGGTAGGAATGTAAACACAACAAAAAGGGAAAAGTCTCTCGCCAGATACTAGTGAAAGCTTAATGTTTTCGCATCACAATTTTCACAATTTGAGAATTTTTTGAGTATTGAATGATATCTATGTTTATCTTAAATTTTATTATGTCAGGTTTGAGTAATAGCGTTTTTTTATTTTATCTTTTCGGCTGTTAATTGAGGTCTCTTCTTTCGTTATTTTTTATTCTTTATATTGTAGCTAGTTAAAGCTCTTCTTGTAAATTGTAATCAAGTTAAAACATAAAAGCTAGTAGCTAAACTTGTTAATACTTACTGGAAATGGAAATGGAATATTTTTTAATAAACACAAACATAAAAAAGTTATTAATCTTATATTTGCATTTATTATTCACTTTAGCAGTAACTATTTTATTATAAAATTTAAATATACTTGGCACAACCAAAAAAAGATATGTAAATGACTAAGTTATTGTTTGTTACAGGGAATGCCAATCTTGAGATGCCTAGCAGAACACAAATGTTTCTATCTTATTACTGTGTATTTATTATACCTAATTAAATATCGGTTATCGGTATCGGTATCGGTATGGGCACCTAAAAAAATAGAGTATCGGTATCGGTTATCGGTATCGGCCTCTTTTCTGGTATCGGTACATCCCTAATATATATATATATATATATATCATATATGATATATTATTTATATATATATTATTATAATAAATATATTTTATATATATAATATATATATATATATATATATATATATATAATATATATATATATTATCTTATAATATTTATATATATATATATGTATATATCATATATATTATATATATATAATATATAATATATATTATATATTATATATATATAATATATATATATATTATATATATATTTCTGTATAGGGTATCCTAATATATATATATTATATATATATATATATATAAATTTATTTTATATATTTAACAAAACAAACAATTGCATGAAGACCTACATTGCATTGTGTTCAACAAAATTGAACAGATATTCTACAAAATGAAAATCTCCTACGCTTGTCTATTCTGTCCATTAGATGATCTTTTCGGTGAAATCGAATGACATTCAGTACTTGTGTTTTAGTGCTTGGTTTTAACGCCTCAAGTTGTCGATATGTCAGGGGCAGATTAAAAAGGAGATTTCGATTTTGTCTGTAAATTCAAGAGCGAAAATGTTTTTCAATTTTACGGTATAAGCAATCCAGCAAATTAAAAAAACCCCCCCCTTAGGCAAAAAGCGGGAAGTAAGGTCAATACCATTTTTGAGATCGTATTCCAATTCGGTACATTGCTCACATTTTGTCAAACAGATCCACTCCTCCCATGTTTTTATTATGCAGTTTTACTATATTTGGTTAAGGAATTACTGCTTGTTTCCTCTCTCCTCTACTCCAACGTTTGCAGCTAACAATTTCAAAGATGTCTCTTTCTTTTGAGTTTGTAACCATGGTTATTCGACTGTTGTCGTTCCATCGAGCAAGAGTATTTCCAGATCCAGACATCAAAAGAATTACGAAATAA
>JABUQX010056019.1:30000-32500 GCA_015478945.1 Trachelipus rathkii
CCTGACCCGAGGGTTAGTGGGGAGGCTCGTGGGAGGTTATGTGTCCAAGATACGCCTCACTTTTATTTTGATTTTAAATTTATAGAGTTAAATTGTTGGGTTTCCTTTAGGTAATCGTTGTTCAAGAGGTAACACTTTTTGAGTACCATCTCAAGAGTAAGGGTTCAAACCCACTTAAGACCATTAAAAAGATACAAATAATTAATGATTGATTGCTTAAATATTTTTGAAAAGAAAAAACAATTGAGGTTAAAAACGCCTACGTTTCGAAGCTAACTTCGCAGCTTACTTCTCAAGCTGAAATTTGAAAGAAAATAAATCTCCAAGTTAATGAGTGAAAGTACGATAATAAGACAAGAAATGGCAGCAACTCTAAGCAGACCACATAAGAAAATTTCCTTTGAAGACTGACTTTAGAGCATAATTCGTGATATCATCGATAACAAAGAAATCTGTAGATATATTGAAATTTTTTTGGTCTAGTTAATAAAAAACGACTCAAAAAATCGACTGAGATCTTTTAATTTTGAAGTAAAACTAAATTCAGTGTTTTTTCCAGTCTATTGTATATGTTGCTTGTGATAAGTTAGAATGGCGCTACTATTCCTACAGCTAATCATTTCTGTTTTATGTTGTTCCACACAAATTTTAAGAATTTTTATGATCTCTCTTTTATGTGTATCGGTGCAAAAATTGAATGAGATAATGTGAACACTTCCCAAATTTTTTATATTTACTGTATTGTTATGCATTACTGAGCGCATTAATGTGATGAGAATGTAAAAATGATGTTGATATTATATAATTTTGATAGATTAAAACATAGATATGCCAAAGAGTTGTTATACTAGACAACAATGACTTTAGAGATAAGACTGTACGTGGTTGAACTATAGCTAGTATAGAAATTAGTTTTTGCCCTGTGATACACTTTTGAGATGTTGGGAATAAATTAAGGTTATGTAAGTTGATGAAAAACGAAAATGATTTCCTCATCCATATAAATGCGGCAGGTGAATCTAATGAAACGGGAGAAAGTGTTGTGTATGACATTTTGCTTCACGATTTTTTGTTGATACGAAAATGCGGGTGTAACAGTTGATGGCATGAAGCCTGCTTTCTTTAAATTTTAAAAGCAAAGAATTATTTATCATTTTGCAATATAAGTAAGTCTAAAAAAGAAATATATATATATATATATATAATATATATATATATATATAAAATATATATATATATATATATATATATATATAATATATATATATATATATATATATATTATATATATACTATATATATATATATATATATATATATATATATATTATATATATATATATATATATGGGACATCCAAATTTTGTTTTTACGGTTTTAATGAATGATACTAGTATTTTTTGTGTGTACGAAAATTTGTGAGCGTGTGTGTGTATATGAGAGCGGGCGCTCGTGATCATTGCGATTTGGGGATTCTCTATTGACTCTGCTAACTTCATTGGTCTAAGGATTAACCACGAATCTGTGGAGTATCATCTCTTAAACTCTCATCCTAACTTCTTAATTCAGCCTGAGACTTAGCTACCCAGGAAATCTTTCTCTAATATCCCTACCACCACTAATTATCTAACAATTTCCGAATAAATTGTGAAGTCTGTGCCTGTATAAACATTAAAACTCAGGTTACACGTCTCGAAAATCTTGGATCTCCTAACTTCGATATTTTATACTCTTACTACCACCATTATCTTGTTTTTCTGCAAATGTTTCCTTAAGACTTAATGGAACAGATTTTTCTGGTTCTCTATGAAAATCTTACTACTTCTCACGAGACTGTTACTTTTTACCTTCCAAACTTCGAGGTCCTCTACTTAGGGAATTTCAACGTACACCACACTAAATGATTTGGAAGGAGTCCAAAATATTTAATATCCTCAACGATATGCACATGTTGATTAAGGAACCTAAACACATTCCAGATTGAATTAACCAATCCTTGAACAATCTTGACTTATGCTTCTCCACTTATCTTTCTCGTTACGAATATATTTTTATTCCTTCCTATCGATAACTCTGACCACAATCTTATAGCTCTTAATTATAACACTCTCTCCAGCATCTCCACCATGCACTAAAAGTATTTTCTGGCACTTTAATCGAGCTAATTGGGGGGTATTGCTTCGCTTCTTTGCTTCCTACCTTTGATATGAATCCCGTTTCGACTCGGAGGAAGCTTCGGCGTCTGATGAAATAGTATGTGCCTTATGCAATCACCAAGAAAATGGTGTAGGTTGATTCCAGCCTCAGCTTGGTCTTTTTCTCCTAAATATCCATGGGTCGATGGTACCTGTTCTTGTGCCCTTCAAAATAAAGACGACAACTATTGGGAATGGAAAAACTCTCGTTCTTCTTATCCCTCTTGCTAATTTTCGTTCAGCTTAGAAATGTTGAAGCGATATTATTCGACAGGAAAAGCGTGCTTTCACCAAATTAAATTGGA
>JABUQX010056019.1:57500-71363 GCA_015478945.1 Trachelipus rathkii
TTGGCAGTCGTTTAGGTTAAATTTGTGCTTAATTTCTGTGTGTCTCGCTTCTCTAAATTTTTTTCTAAGGCGTTGAAAAGAAGTGCGATTTATTACCAGGTTTTCAGTATCACGCCCGAAAGCTTCTGCAGCAGCCATTAATATGTAAACCCCATTTCTATCAGTAATTTTGCGACTATCAAAAACTTCAGCGAGACAGGTAGTAAAAAACTGCAATGTATCTCGAGTTGCTGGAACTGTTGCTGCTGCTGCTACTGCGGCTGTTGCTGTTGCTGATATTTGTTGAACGATGACAGAGGAAGTATCACTGTCACCATCACCATAACTGCTTTGGCTGCTTGATGTTGAATCATTAGTTTTTGATGTAGCAAGCTGATGAGTAGCAAAATGTTGTTCCATTTCTTCATACGTTCTTTTTTTTCTTAGCAGCTTTCATTGCAGTGAGCTTCAGTGCTCATTCTTCCTTGTGTTTCAGTTTTTGATTTACACCAACCATGAAGCCCGGTCGTCCTTTTTGGCGCTAAAGCATTAAGAAATTCTTATCCTCTTCATTTTCATCTGTGCCAAAGCATCTGATTGAGCTATGCCAAAGAGATCGTCCATAATTAAAAAAAAAGAAAAAAAAAAGATCTTTTCTTTTGTTTTCCTTGCCTTCATTTCTAGTCAATTTTTTCTGTAAACGTTTCCATTCATCATAGAATTTGAGAAACTTATCAATGCAGTGGTCAGTTCTTCTAGTAGGAATTCGTATTTTTTGCCAAAAAAAATAAAATGGAAACTTCTTGAATCACCAATGCTCCACTTTCCTTTCGTTGTAATATTTACAACTCAAAAAAAAAAAACGTTTAAAACTTGTAGGTTCGGAGGTAGTTTGACTCCGACGATTTGATTGGAAATGTGGCCAACAAGAACCAAGAGGGACCATAAGAAATCTTTTCTTAATCTGTGTGACGAACTACCTGAAGAAGTTGATGCCATTTTAAGGGTCTAGGAAGAAGACTATCGCAAGAAGTCAACTTATCACCAGCTAGCATAACAGTTTGTCTGGGTAGTGAACAATGAGTATGTTAAAAGATTCATGTCATAAAGACAACGTTATAATTTGATTGCAAAATAAGTAAACGAAGCACTTAACATAAAAACTGAGAGGTTATAAAATAAGTTTATCTACAACAACTACTACTACTGCTACTACTACTACTACTACTACACTGACTATACTACTACTACTACTCTACTACTGACTGACTACTACTACTACTACTACTGACTAAAATAATAATAATATATAATAATAGTTAGTATAATATATATATATTATAATAATAATAATAGATATAATTAATAATAATGAATAAATAAATAATAATAATTATAATAATAATAATAATAATAATATAAGAATAATAATAGATAATAATATATGAATAATAATATAATGAATAAAATTTATAATACATTACTTTATTCTGCTACTGCTGCCCTTAATGGAACATGATTTTGCATTCTTCTGTCCTTTTTGAACATACTTACTCTTTTCTCATGAGGCTGACTACTTCTTCCCATCCCAAATGCTGAGGGGTCTCTTTTTTAAAGGATTTTAAACGTACAATCACACTGCACGGTGGTGGGCTCCTCTCATACTGATGCGAGGAGAGAGAGGAGGCAAAGGAGCAGTATGTGCATGATAGGATATTATGTTTATTTAAGGAACCTAAACACATATCCCAATCGATCTAAACCAATTTTTGAAACACTGCTTGGATTTAATTTTTAACATTAGCCCTTCTCGAATAAATACTGTCCATTTTCCAATCTCGTAGCTCTTAATTATAAAGATTTTTCTCCACAGCTCCACCATGCCGCCAAAAATATCTTCTGGCACCTTAATCGGTCTAATTGGGGGGCGTTGCGGGTCGTTTCTTTTTTTTCTATCTCTATGCTTGGAATGATATCTTCCTTTGGCTCGGAGGACGCTTTCGGTCACTGCTTGATAAAGGGTAGGGGCCGTAATCACCGAGGGAATGAGCGGGTTCATTTCATCTTCAACTAAATCTTTTCTCCAAAAAATCTTAGATTTAAATGGGGCTCTGTTTTTCGCTTATTCAGGAAAGACGACATTGCCTATCGGATATGTGAAAAACTCTCGTTTCTTACCTCTGTACTAAATTTTTTCTTTCTGCTGTCGGAACTTTGCAAGGGTATATTCGAAAGGTCTAAGGGAATTCTTTCACGTAAAAGAAAGTGCGACAACCTTATCTTGGCTTCCCTACTTGATGAAAATTCCTTGCCTCTACCAAAAATATCTCTAATACATCTTTGTAAAATCTTCTTTCCCCTCTATCCACTCTGCACGGTTCGTGACTAACCTCCCTATGAAAATACTAAGTACTCTTTGGGTTCCTTTTTTCATCTAATTCTATCCCCTGGACGCCTTCGGCATTCCCTGCTTCCCTACTCCTTCTCCTCTTCAGTCGTTTCCTATGTCACTCCTTTCATGATTATGCATGATCTGGTGCACACATCGACGATTCTGAGATCTTGACTCTCGGAAGTCTCTTGCCGGATGGTATTACCTCCTCAGATATTTTAGGGAGTGGTGCTTCTGAGCTGCGCCTGCCCTACGTTCATTCGTTAACTCTTCCATACGCTTTTATAAGCTAATACAGTTCCTCAGTTGGGACGTCGCAAATGAATCCTTTATTACGTCCTATAGCTCTCATTCATATTGCTATTAAAATCTTTGAGAACTCTCTCTTAAACTCTCATTTCCTGGATATCTGGAGTCTTCATTCCCTTCTTTCAGATCACTCTAGTAATGGGCCTTGAACGCTCGAGGTCAGACTGGTGACTCATACTCCGTCCTAATGTTAACGTGGTTATGGTCTTCTGCGCCTTAGCGGATTAATGGGGACGTCTTGTTGCTAGTTGGCTCGACATATCAAAAGCCTTCTTCTGTAGAGTGTGTCACTAACTTCTAAGTTTTCCTTCCCTGGGTTTCCTCCTCTCTCTTTGCTTACTCTTGTCAAGTTTTCTCTCTGGCCCGGCTCCATGATCAGCGGACTCCGTGACGCGAGCGACTTCTTGCTATCTGACCGTTTGCTGTTAAGTGTATTGTTTCCGCACGTTCTGTTTATATCATAACTGGTATTCTTTGTGTGTGTGTCGTTGATCTGTTGGTTAGTGTTGTTGTTTGTTCTGTGTTTTGTGTTATGTATATTCTATCTTATTTTTTCATCTTCATTCTTTCTATTTTTTCTAATTATTCTATATTTTTTGGCTCACTATGGATGGTCTTCTTCTTGTTTCTTTTCAGTTCTCGTATCTATTTCTTTTCTCCTTTTTATGTATGGTGTTTTTCTGCTTTTATTTTTATCTTTTTGTTGTATTATATATCTTCTTTTTTGTATATAACTTTTATTCTATTTTTTTTATCATCTTCTCTCTTTCTCAAAAATCACCTCTCTAACTTTCTCTCTTCTTATTCTCTTTCTTCTTGTTTCCTATAAGTCTCATCTTTGTGTTGACTATACATTATTTTTCTTTATTCTTGTTATATATCATTATAACTAATCTTATTAATTTTTGGGACCTCATTATTCTTATTTCTTTGTTGTTGTTCTCTTATTGTTCTTTCTAAAAAAGCGGTTATTTCTTTGTTTCTTTATTTTTTCTGTCTGGTTGTATATTCTTTTTGCTTATTCTTTCTTTCTTATTTTCTTTTATGTTTTATATTTTATTTTTATTTTTTGGTTTCTTAGTCCGCCCTTTGTTTTGCTTACATGTTTCTAAAACATTCTGAAGGGGGGGGGGGAGGTCTTCCTGGCTCCACCTTGTCTATTGTCGATATGAGTTGAGTCTTATAGCTTAAAGAAACTAATAAACTGTCCACTTACTTTCAAACTTGTTCTTGAGAGCCATGAGAAACTGTGACCCTACATACCTAGATTCTCTTTTCTATAGTACTAACAAGGGATCAGAATCGTGGCTCAGGGAAATTGGCCGCTCCATTCTCTACCTCATTGCGTTCACCCTCATAGTACAACACGGCGGTGCCTTTGCTCTCGATGAATTTTGCGTTGAGACATTGAAACATTCCCTAGATTCGTCGTTGTGGTACCTCCTCTTTCCCAGCCACTTTCTGTTCTGTGGAACTCCTTGTCATTCTTCTGTTTTTCCGACTGTATTTAATCTTCCTCTCTTTATAACCCACGTCTGCTCTCACCTGGAGAGAGATGTTTTGCGTTATAGGACTTGGCTGAGTGGGTTTCCCTGTTTTTTATTTTCTGCCCCCTCCTTGAAAAGGACCCAGCCCGTGAGTGGTGGTAATCTGTAAAAAAAAAAAAAAAAAGGAAAAAAATCTAATGGTATTTAATTATAAAATGTGCAGTAACATAAATTCACCACGGGAAACATTTAGGTGATCTTTTCATATTAAACTTAGCAAATGGCAAATCAAAGTGCTATCGGAAAAAAAATTCGCTTGCATAATTAAATTTAAATGAAAACTCCATTAATTTCCCAATTATAATGCTTCAAGTGATTACAAATAAAAAAAAAAATCTCATTTTTCTTGCTGAAAAATACTAGGAACTGAACATGTCAAAATTTTCAATAATTTTATAGTCGATGAGGGTCGCCTCGCAGTTGTCCGATTGAACTAAAATTTTGCACAGATCGCTTTTATGTTGATTGAAACAAGATAGGGGTTGGAAGCTAAACTTTAAGAAAGTTGTTAACAAATATAGGCCACCAATATATATATATATATATATATTAGTATAATATATTATATATAGTAATATATATATAATATATATATATAATTAAGTAATATATATATTAAATATTATATATATATATATAGTATATATATATATATATATATATATATATATATATATATATATATATATATATGGATTAAATAATTATAAAAAAGAAAAGTTAAACATAAAGTGTGTTTAAAAAAGAAAAAAAGAAAAAATTAATTATGGCATAACATTTATAAATTATAATATTTCATTTCATATTTTCAATCTTAAAAATTATTTCAGCCATTGCTATTAGCAACTAAAGTTTTGTATGTATTCCTATGAAATTTTTAATAAACTATCAATCAATCTTAAAGAAAAAATCATCTAAAATCCCACAAGATAAGAAGTTTAACTTTAAAACCAATTAAAAACCAAAAAAGAAGTACGTTCCAGACAGAAAGAGTCGAAAATGAAAATGAAGAAAAAGAGAAAAACCATACAGAAATATCCAAGAAGAGGACGGAAGTGAACTACATCAACTACATAATGATCAATCTGGGAAAAGAAACAGATAACAAACAACAGCAGACGCTCCCAGGAGGAAGACCCAGACCGATGAAAGAAACATTCCAGCCCAACACAAAACCCCAATGTCTTTTTTGAAACCAATCAAGAACTGAGCAACTTTCTATAGTGAGTAAAAGAAGAAGAAACAACAACAACAAACAACAAAAAGAGAAATCACAAGAACTACAGTATCCACTAATATAATTGTGTGACTCCGGAATAAGAGTCACCTCCTTAAAAGAATGCCTTCATTAGACTAAAATACAATTAATTATATGAACTTCCAGAACATACAGACCTGTGAAAAACGGAATATACATCCACACATGCATTCTATATATCCAGACCTACCAGCCTTAGTTTAACGTAACTATTTCTGTCGAAACTAATACCAATTTCAAGATGTCACAATAAAAAAGCTTCAAGCACTCATGCACAACCCGGTGAAGATCAGGATACATCAGTCACACAGTTAATTACTCCAGGTCTTCCACACTCGTTTAACGTAACTATTTCGTTGACATTATGTAACTAAGTACCTATAACTTCTCTCTACGGAAGTTGACTCACATATTTCTAAATCTTCATATAAATTTCCACTTTACTTATTGAGCTCTCTAGATGAAATTGATGAAAAATATTCAGTCATTATGATATTAACGTTTTAAATCAATTGGAACCGCATATCCACTGCTACTTATATATGGATGGATAGTCTGAAGAAATGAGTTCATCACCATATGTATATATATATATATATATGATAATATAGTATATATATATATATATATATATAGATATATATATGATAAATTATATATATATATATATAATATATAATATATTAATAATATATATACTATATATATATTTAATATATATTATATAGTATATAAATATTATATATATATATATATTAATTATATTATTATTATATATTATAATATTATAGTTATATATATATATTAATATATATATATATATATATAAGTATATATATTATATATATAATATATATATATTATATTATATATATATATATAATATATATATATTAAGTAGTGTGTGGTGGTTACATTGAAGACGTTAACAGGAGGCTGGGTGTTCTGGTCTTATTCTATTTTTTTCCTTTCTTATTTCATCTTGTAGTTTTATTTTTTGGAGACGAACGACTGTCTCATGAGTTTTTTATTCTCTAGAATATGGGATTAGTTACTTTTACAGTTATTTTCAATTAATTTTTAATTAATGGTAACATTTAATTGAACATTTGTAACTATAATACATTTTCATCTCAAATGAAATTCTAGTATTTCTCCTAATAAGATATTCATCTTTTTTTTCGCGTTTGACTACATTAAAATCAAAATAAAAAAAGGGTTATTTTATGTTCTGCAAAACATTGTACATTGATTCTCACATATATATTTGCCTTATAAAAATTATTATCAATATAATAAAATTATTTGCCTAAATCTTCTTGCAATTTTACAATCAATATGTTCACTGATATATATATATATATATGATATATAATATATAATTTATTATATATATATATATAGTTATCATATATATATTCTATATAATATATATATATATATATATAATATATATATATTATATATATAATATATTATATAATATATATATATATATGATAGTATATATAATTATATATATATATGTATATATATATAGTAGATATATATTATATATATATATATATATATTTTTTATATTATAAATAGATTTAGATAAACTAGAGTTTATAAACTAGAGATAAATAAATATATTTATCTATATATAAATATACTATATAGTATATATATAATATATATATATAGTTAGTGACAGTCCAAGTTTTGGGACTCCTCCACCCTTTCTGATATGAAGGAAAAGAGTTATAGGTCTGTAACTTGAATATTAAATCTATATATGGCGTCGATAGAAGGACGAATCCGTGTAAATTCCCAAAAATAGTCCCCTGTTTTTTAGGGATGTCATAAGAGGGGGTCACCCCCGATGAGCTGTAGCCGCTTACGCCCTGTTTATAATCCCTTTTGCTTTCCAAACCCGAGATTGAGTAAAGCCTAACGAGAGTTTGGCTCGAGCGTGATGGACGTAATCTCGTCGGAGCGAGTTACGTCAGCGCGCGAGTCGCGCGCAGTTGTCGCATCACACATACGACAATTATTATTGATTATAGTACGTCGAAAGATTTCCCGAATTTCCGAAATGGAAATCGATTATCTGAGTCGAAAAACGATCCCTGCAAGGGATCGTTTTTTACGCACTCCGACTTTGGATTCCGTCCAAGGTTTCCTTCTTCGCATCCTGTTCTGAGTCCGATATATATCTGCATGGGTTAGAGTTAACGTATCTGCTTCAATACTTGTATACTTTCTACTGAAGTGTAAAGCTGATCCCCACGCGAGTTTTGGTGATCCGTAGGTCACCCCTAAGGGGTTGGTTACTCCCTTAGCGCTAAAGGGTTCCAAATTTCGTTCCTGAATGAACCATGTTAAAGCTTAACGTTCGGGCTATAAATTTGATTGTGAGCGTATGATATGACGTTAATCTCGTCGGAGACGAGATACGTCCATCTGCGTCCCCGTAAGAGGGGAGCGCTGCCCCCGTAAAAATAATATGATCGGTAGAAGACTGGAACCTTGGAGAAAGGGCTGAGATTCGGAGTCCGGAGACGGAGATGGAAGCGGATTTGGTTTCGGAGTCCAGGGTCCCGGAGGAGGTCGTCAGTGAAAAAAGAAGAAGAAAAATGCATGGAATGGCAAGAGACGAGAGAATGATGGAGAAAGGAAGAGAATGGAAGAATGAGGAAGGAAGAAGGAGGAAGAGGAAAGGAGAAGAAATGAAGAATGAGGAGTAGGAGTTGACAGCCGAAGAGGGTGCTGGAGCCGGTGCGGTGCTGAGTTAATCAAACTTCGTATAACTAACAATGTTTGAATGTCTCTTATATGGACACCTGACAGGAGTTTAACAAATATTATACAAGAAGCACCACTTAAGAAAAAATAAATAAATAATAAATAAATAATAAATAAATAAAATTTCTATTTTTTTGTTAAAACTTACAATTTACGTTTTTACATACCTATAAGCAGTATAATCAGTAAAATCAAGACACCATACATACTACCTTCCTGTCACCCGCGCCTCTCTGTCCTAGTTGTGATCTATTGATCTATTGATTAAGGTCAATTTTTTTACTAAATTGTAACGTTTTAAAGTACCCTAAAGCAGTAAATCATGTGTAAAGTCAAACCACCATCGCGTCTAGCCTTTCCGTCCACCCTCCTTCCCAGATTGTGATCTATTCGATCGCTATTGATTAATGGTCAAATTTTTACTAAAATTGTAACGTTTTACATACCCTATAAGCAGTAAATACTAAATCAAAGCACCACTAATCAACACCAATTCATCCACCTCCTGAGGGCTCATCGCTTTGATCTATTGATCTATTGATATAAAGTCATTTTTACCATTAAGCATTTTGGAGGTACAGTTTTTGGATTAAACATAACATAGAAATCAAGTTCTTATACAAAGATCAATCAATATATGTCAACGTGACAAAGTTTTTCACATTAATAAGATTACTTAGCATCATCTAAACTAAGAATTTAATACACAATGACAAACCCTGACACGATCCTAAACAAGGTAAATAAACTGTTAAAACGTTAACAAAGTTCTATCACTTAACAACAGTAAAGTAAACTAAACAATAGCACACAAAGACGATCCTATGTCAACACTGTTAAAAATCAAGCATATTCTTAACATAACCAATGTTTAAATTTTACATTGAACATGGTATATTTAACAAAAATTTATCACAACATTGGGTTATTATCATACTGATCAACGAATATAACTGCCTACATAATAAGGTTTTCCACATCAATAAACGCTACATGGATGTAACATGAACTAAGAAATAATGTACAAGACAAACCTAAACACAATTTACAGACATGAATAAACTGTTAACTAGACAAAGTTCCACACTTACCAACCTTTAAAGTAACTAACACTGCACACAAAACGTAACCTATTCTTACTTTTTCAAGCATATCTTCTAACATATTAGCGTTAACTTTATCACTGACACAGGTAACATCACATAATAAAAGCGTTAAGCTTAGGCATCATCCTGAACCTATGAAGTATTAACCACAACGACAAACCTAACACATCTTAAACACGGATAAACAGTCAACATTAACAAAGTTCCACCTTAACGACCACGAACAGTAACTAAACTAAGCATTCAAAAACGTAAACTCTATTCACACTTTTTTTCTTGAACATAACAATTATTTTACATTAAGACTGTAATATTTGACAAAAAAAATTAACCATAACCGTGTGTAATTATCATACAGACCAATGGAGTATACTCTAACATAAATAAGGTTCCACTTTAAAAAGCTAAACAATAGCATCAACTGAACTAAAAAATAATGTAAGCAACAAGCAAAACACACCTTTAGCATGAATAAACTGTTAACATTTAAACAAAGTTTCTCACTTAACAACATGTAAAGTAACTAACATATACCAATCCAAAAAACGTAACGTTATTCACACTTGGTCAAGTAAGTATCTCTTAACATAACAATGTTAATTTTACAATTAACATGGTAATTTTTAACAAAGAATTTAGAGCCTAACCCTAACGTACCATAATAACTAAAGGATAAGTACAAACAAAGTAAAGTTTTTTATTCTCTGTAAAGCTAAACTAGAACATAACATACCTTAACACACAAAATGGCTCACGTAATATAAACAGTCCATGCCCAACATCTTAACATACAAAGCGTACATAAGGGAGGCAGTAAAACATGTTTTCAGGTGTATATAACATATAATTTCCAATAAAAGGAACATTAAATAAATAAATACATTCCAACATATTAGTTTTTATTTAAATAATTAATCCTTCTATCATGGGGACATAAGATTCTGTGAAAAATTTGAGCAAGTTCCTATTTGTTTCTCCAGAGATTCAACTCCATCCGAACATGATTACGCAATAATCCAACCGCGGCGGGAACTAAATTATTGATTTCCGTCACTGATGGGGAGCTTTTCACAGCTCTTCATGATACATTATGAACTTTTCCTTTGCTTAGTTAATTAAGGCATTTCTCAGAAACACAGTTAGTAATTTGGGGGGGGGGAAGATGGAGGGCTGACAAGCGTTAACTTAATTTATTTTCTTTAAAATGACGACTTTAACAGATTTTTTCCATTCTCTTTTCAAACGATACTTAATAATATTAACAAAACTAAACATAAAACTTAACACAGCATAACAAATCTAACATAACATAACAAAGCTTAACAGAAGATAACAAAATTCAAAATAGACCTACTTACTTCATATTGAACTATGAATAAAAGTTATCATTAACAAGCAAACACATTTACCTTTCCGAGAAAAAACTCCAGGGGGATCGCCCGCTTCCATGAAGGGTGTGAATCTGCGAGGGGGGGATCTCCCCCGAAGGGGTTGTAAGCGGGCTTTTGGGCCTCAGCCCTTCGGGCTGAGGCCTTACCCTCCTTCGGAGGGGTAAAGCCCGCTTACACCCCTTCGGGTGATCCCCCCTCTCGCGAGGATTTCACCTGTTCTAAGGAAGCGCAATTCCCCCTGGTTTCTCCTCGGAATGTAATTGTTGTTGCTTTAGATACTCTTGTATTGAAATACTGTATTATATATTTGTTAAGTAACGGTTATGTTAGAATATTACTAATGACAATGTGAAATTAACACTGATTTTCTAGAGAAATGATGAGTTTTTGTAAAGATATTATTGCGTTAACTGACGATGATGTGTTGAAACATGAGCCTAGATTAAGTTTATGTTCAATAATGTTAGGTTTCCGCTAGACTTTTGCTAATGTCTACGTTCATTCCTAGGTCAATGATGTATATTCCGAGACCGAGTGACACTTTGAATGAAGAAGTGTCTAATTCGATAGTTCAAGATGGTGGCAGTCTTTGATAGATTGTCACTTTGTTAAGTGGATTTTGTTAGATAATACGGCTTTACGTGTTGCTAATATGCTCGAAAAGTGGGAAACATATCGAGTATTGTATGACCTGTTACCAACTTTACCTTGATCAGTAGGGAATTTTTTCAGGATTTAGCTGTTTATTCATTACGTGAGGTATGTTAGTGTTTGCATTTGTACATTATAATTCCTAGTCGCAGTTATGATTTTTTGTTAGCTTTATTGATGCTGAAAACTTTGTTGGTTAAGCATTATATTTGCTGTTTAGTATATAAAGAACTATTATTTTTATGTTATGTTTGTCCAAAAATGATACTGAAATATGCACTTGAATCACATAGTTCAATAGATCACGGCGGGTGGGGCGGGTAGGGACTGCAGGGATGGGTGTGTTTGATTTACTGATTTAGATTAATTTTCTGCTTTAAAATCAGTAACCTTTTACGCTTACTGTGATAGTTTACTCAAAGAACTTATTTTTTATGTTATTTATTGATAAATTTTGTTTTTTTTTGTATGTGTTAAAACTTTGGTTATGTTTGCGATTTATTCGCGGGGATTTAGAATATTTAGACGAGGTTTTTGATGAATTTTTTTGGTTAAATGTTACGAAGTTGAAATGTAAAACATTTGTTTACGCTCAGCATTATAATTGTTTGTCAGTAGATGAAGACGGTTTATGTTAAACTTTTTGTTTTAAATACTTTTATGTTAATGAAAAATTAACATTTGATATGTTAGAGATAGGCATGAAAAAAAGTTATGAATAGTTACGTTTGGACGAAGTGTTAATGTACTTTACTGTGTTAAGGGCGGAAAGTTTGTTAATGCTAACAGTTTATTCTTGCTTAGGTGTGATAGATTCGTCGTTGTACATTATTTTCGTTCGGGTTATGATGCTATGTTAGCTTTTTTAATATGAAAACCTTGTTATGGTTAGCAAATATTCGATAGTTAGTATATAAACCAACTCATTTGTGCTTATGTTTATCCGAATGATACTCTAATTGCCTACGTAAATCAGGTTGTTGATGTAAAAAATTAACAAATGAATATGTTAGAGATATGGCTGAAAAAGTGTGAATAGGTTACCGTTTTTGTATGCTGTGCTGTACTTTACTGCTGTTTAAGTGGAACTTTCGTTAATTGTTAGTTTTTAATTCTATGCGTAATAAGGTGTGTTAGATTTTGTTATGTCTTATATTTCTTTATTCTGTAATGCTATGTTACTTTATTACTGTGAAAACAATGTTACGTTAGGCATATATTGGTTGGTTAGTATATAAAGAACTTATTTTAGTACTATGTTGTTGTTTGTTGTTGTTTGTTGTTTTACCGAGAATATATATCCTTTTGAACTGATATGGTTCGTTCGTACGTCGTATCGTGTTTACTTTCTTCTGATTGTTGAAAGAAAGGAATCTCATTACCTTGTTAGATCTGTGTTATCATACATACGAATTTCTCAGTAGACATTTTTTCGTTGTGTTGGTATGAAGATGACCTCTCGTTCTGCTCCTACGAATGTCTCTTTACGAAGACCATCGTAATACCTCACGATGTGTCAAATTACAATTTTTTCGTAAACTGAATGGAAGAGCAATATATACCTGTATTCCAATTGGAGGTGCAAGTAATAGACCTTTTATCATATCGGTTTAAGAATTCCTCAAGATTATCGACAGCGTTGAAGCTTGTGGTTGAAGACTTGAGTATGTGGTCATCTGAGACATCGGTTCCGCTTGCTGAAATATAAGGTGACAGCTTGAGAAGGCTGATAAATTGATAGATGTTTGCTTTCACTGTGCATTCTTGATGAATGTTAAGTATTGATGTACGTCAAACTGATTGGAAACCCAAATGATGCTCTCTACATTCATGCGTACGTGTTAGGTTTTCACTGTTCCAGTCATCCTGAAAAATATACAGCTTTGTTTAACATGAAAAACGATTTAAAGTCTCTGATCTTAAAGATGTTGACATACTCGAGGACTTAATCCATATAGCTCATGGTGTATTCTACGATATTTACACCGAATACATGTGGTTTCCGATATTAATGCAGTAATACAGGAAAGCCTTAATAACTATCAGTCAGGATACGTTTACTGTCTCTCTGGCGTGAGCGAGTGAGTGCTTGTTGAACCGAAATATGCAGAAAAATGGTGTAGTGTTGCTGTTGTATTTATGCTTACATCCTATCGGATGGAGTTGAATCTCCTGGAGACATATAGAACTGCTCAATTTTTCACAAGAATACTATGTTTCCCCTGATGTAGAAGGATTAATATGAAGTTTTTAAAATAAAAACTTATAGTGTTTGAATGTATTTATTTGATTTAAATGTTCTTTTATTGAAAGTAATATGTATATCATCACCTAAACTGTCTTTATCTGCCTCCCTTATGTAGCTTTGTTGTTTAATTTGGGGCTGGCCTGTTTATTCGTTGTAGCCATTGTGTGGTTAAGTATGTTATGTTCAAAGTTTAGC
>JABUQX010056020.1:0-29519 GCA_015478945.1 Trachelipus rathkii
CTGGAATAAGAAGTATAGATCTAAAGTTCAATGTGTTCAGATGGACAATCTTAGAGGCATGCTAGGTGTGAGAAGAATTAGTAAAATGAGGAATGAACTATTAGAGAGTTGTGTGGTGTGAAGAAAGGGGTAAATGAGAGAATAAATGAAAGTATGTTGAGATGGTTATTTGGTCATGGGAAAGGATGAATGATAGTTTGTTGAAGGCGGATGTATAGTGGTGAGTGTGTTGGGAACCGACCGGCTGGGAGACCGAAGAGAAAGTGGATTGAGTCGGTGAACGAATGTCTGAAGGAGAGAAATGTGAGTTTGGCAGAGGCGAGAATAAAGGTGCATCAATAGGAAGAATGGCGGGGTTTTGTATGGGGCATGGTTGTGGCCCACCTGGGCCAGGATGAACCCTTACATTGACGATTTAATATAGTGAGGGCCCGTTGCGGTCCCATGAAGCCTAGGGTGATTTTCTTGGCTCTCACTAACTAATGGTACAGAGGGGGCGGGGGTAAGGATGGGCTTTCTTTTCGACATTTGTCATATTCTCCTACTGCTTTTCTTTTCCGATGCTTGTAGCGCACCTTACTCCCAGTCTTGGGAAGAAGAGGTAGGTAAAGAAAGAAAGAAAAAAATATATATATATATATATATATATATATATATATATATATATATATATATATATATATCTATCGATAAATACGGAATAGAATATATATATATATATATATATATATATATATATATATATATATAAATAAATATATAATGAGATTTCAAAAAAGAAAGGTGTTTCTGTAATTAAATATGAGGATAAACGGAAGCCTAAAAGTATACACATGTAGGAGGAAAAATGAGGTAAATGAGCAGTTTGGAAGGAGGATGACTGAGTACTAACAAGATACTAGGTCCTTTGGAAGGAAGAACGAAAGGTTAAGAACGAGTATAAGAGGATCTGCATAGAACACATGGGAATAAAGTATAGGGATGGAAGCTGTAACTGATGAAATGGACGCGAAAAGAGTGGTGGAGAGAGCACTCGAAATTCTACATAACATTTTCACAATGTCGAGGATAGTGAAAGTGTGTGGTTTGATGGTGGCAAGAAGAAATAGGTATTTTGGGAATGAGGTAATTAGTAAAGAGGATGTGGTAATGGATAGAGTGAGAAAAGTTGAAGAATGGTAAGTATTCAACCATAGAAGGACTTACAGATGTAATGATCTGATATTAACATTGTAATTTTTAGTGATATATATATATATATATATATATATATATATAGATATATATATATATATATATAGTATATATATATATATATATATATATATATATATATATATATATATATATATATATATATATATATATATATATATATATATATATATATATATATATATATATATATATATATTCTTCTACACACTCATCCTCCAGGCAACATATTACTAACCACCATTTATCCAATATCATATACACATAATTAAAGTACACAATTCTAATTTCTAGATAACACCACCTACAGACATCCCTACTACCATATCCCTGTGTGCGGGGAGAAAAAGAATTTCCCACATCGTATGTCCTGCGTGTCGTAGTAGGCGACTCGGTGGTAGTTGGTTGGCTGCCCACTACCACCTATCTCTTTGCTAGGAATGCTGATGCATGCCTCTGAGATGGTCGATCGCCGTAAACGACCTTCAAATTATCTTTTGGCGAAATTGTATGAATCGTATGGGCATGGAATGTCAGAGGAATAATGTTGAGGAGAAGAGAGAGAGGTGATGGATGTATTTAGAAAGGCAAATTTGATTTGCTCGCTGTGACTGAAACAAAGATGAAAGGAAAAGGTGAAATTAAGTGGTGTGATGTGAAATGTGTGCGTGCTGGTGTGGAAGAGAATGAGAGAGGAAGAGAAGGAGTTGCAATTTTGATGAGTGACCTGTGGTACAAAGCTATGGTAGACCTGTCCGGCCCCCGGCCATTTTTAGCGACCCTGGCCCCGGCCCCCGGGCCAAAAATCAGGAAAAACTGGGGTTTTCTACCGGGGTTATCTACCGGGGTTACCTGTAAATTTACACTAAATAATAGAGTGTTAAATCAAACAAAATAAAAAATATATTTTAATTCCATTACTCCTTTGTTATAAATTGATGCAAAATGCATAAACATACCTAAATATAGTCATTTTTTTTGGGATTTACTATGATTCAAATTAAAATTGAGCTAAATTATAATTTTTCCGAGTTTTTAACATAAAATATTCGAAATTTGATATATCAAACGAATTCGGAAAAGGAAATAAATATAATTGTTAAATATTAATGTATTTATTTATTTAAAGTAAATATCTTCAAGAAAATCAAATTATTTTCTGAAATCTCTTTCTCAAAATTATTTATTTAATTGAATATATATATATATATATATATATATATATATAAATATGAAAGAGCATATATATATATATTATATATATATATATATATATATATGCTATATATATATATATATTGGTTATTATTATATATATATACAGTTGAGTTATAAGCAAAGAAAGTATATATATATATATATACATATATATATATATATTATGGGTTATTACTATATACATATAAATAAGGTTATTAAGATACATATATATATTAAGTTGGCTACAATACTCTTTGTATAGGAAGCCTCCTTTTGGATTCTCTTTAGTATTATATGAGCCTTACTGTCACTTCATTTTATTACAAAATGTACACAAATTAAAAACATTGTTAAAGACACTTTTTTAATGAAATAAATTTTAAAAATAGAGTGCCAATTTTTCGTCTCGACACGTTGAGACCCTTCAGGCTGGCAGTGGGACTGATTTCTTCTGATCTTCATCAGTTCGCGTGTTTCCAGTTGGTCTGATATTTTCTTCATGGTGTTGTTTGTTGAAATATTTTGACGTTTTCAGATATTTCATTTTGTATAAAATCTATCTTAACTTCACTGGATGCTTATTGTAGTTGTTACTATTATAAATGCAAAGGATTCCATGATTTTGTGGTCCGTGTGATTGATATTTCTGATCTTTATATTGTTGATATTGTTGATAGAGTGGCCTGAGTTACGCCTATGACTTGTTAAAGGTGAATATTATGCTGTCCTTGTGCAGGTCATCTGTATGTTGATTTTTTCTTCTTGGCAAATCTATGGTTTCACCTACATATGATTTATTGCAAGTATTGCAGGTGATGTGATATATACACCTTTGGGGGAGATTTTCTTTCGTTTTGGGGTTTTGAGAATGTTTTTAAGGTGATGTTATTTGGATGGAATGAGGGTAATATTTTTTGGTAATATTTGTTTTTTAACGAATATAATGGTAATTGAGGAATTGGTAAAAGGAGGCGTTGCTATTTTTCGGGGAAAGGTGCTATAGTTCCGCCTTTTTGCTTTGTTAAATGCTTTTGTGATGAAAAACTCAGGATAGTAAAGTGATTTGAAAGTATTGTGGATGTATTTAGTTTCTTGTGCTAGAAGAGGGGGAGAGCATATTCGAAAGCACGGAGAAATAGAGATGACAGAACAGCTAATTGTGTGTTTGGGGAATGATTAGATAGCCAATGTATAGTTTGGTGCGAATGTTGGTTTTTCTATATATAGTAAAATTGCAAGTGATTGTTATTCCATGTGATATCAAGGTATCGAGGAAGGGGATAGAGTTGTTGGAAGGCATTCTATCGTATACTGAACTGAAGGATGAATAGAGTTAATATAGTTTAGGACATCATTAGGGTTGGTGTTGTGGGGGAGGGAGACAAAAATGTCATCTACATATCTAATCCATAAACTATTGTTTAACAAAGGGTTTGTAAAATATGATAAAATTCTATCTAATCATTCCCCCAAACACAAAAATAAGCTGTTCTGGTCATCTCCTATTTCTCTCCGTGCCTTTCATGGATATGCTCTCTCCCCTCTTTATCACACAAGAAAACCAAACAATACATCCACAATACTTTCAAATCACTTTACTTTAACCTGAGTTTTTCATCACAAAAGTATTTAACAAAGGCAAAAAGAGGTAATACAGCACCTTTCCCGAAAACAGCAACATCTCCTTTACCAATTCTCACTACTACAGCTATATTCGTTAAAACAAATATTACCAAAAATATTACCCCCCTCATTCCATCAAAATAACATCACCTTTAAAAACATTCTCAAACCCCCAAAACGAAAAGAAAATCTACCCCAAAGCTGTATATATCACATCCCCTGCAATACTTGCAGTAAATATATAAAAAGAAACCATAGATTTGCAACGAAGAAAAAAATCAACATACAGATGACCTGCACAAGGACAGCATAAATTCAGCTTTAACAAGTCATAGGCGTAACACAGGCCACTCTATCAATATCAACAAAATAAAGATGATCAGAAATATCAATCACACGAACCATCGCAAAATCATGGAATCCTTTTTGTGTTTATAATAGTAACAACTACAATAAGCATCCCGGTGAAGTTAAGATAGATTTTATACAAAATGAATATCTGAAAACATCAAAATATTTCAACAACACCATGAAGAAAATAGCAGACCAACTGAAACACACTTGAACTGATGAAGATCAAGAAAGAAATCCAGTCCTTAGCCTGAAGAGGTCTCGCGTGTCGGGACGAAAATTAGCTTTCCTTTTTAAAATTTATTTCATTAAAAAAAAAAAAGTGTCTTTAACAATGTTTTTAATTTGTGTACATTTAGTAATAAAATGAAGTGACACTAAAACATAATACTAAAAAAGAATCCAAGGGCTTCCTCTCTAAAGTAAATATATCACTACGACAAAGTAGTTCTTAAATATATATATATATATATATATATATATATATATATATATATATATATTATAAAATATATATATATATATATATATATATATATCATATATATATATATATATATATATATATATATATATATATATATATATATATATATATATATATATATATATTTAATACAACTTATTCTTCTAGAAAATCAATTATTTTCTAAAAATTTCTTTAGAAAATATTTATTTAATTGAATTAATTAAATGTATTCCTTTTTTATAATTTAAATTATTAACTAATTGAACTTATATTTAATTTCCATCCTAAGTTTTAAGACTTTCAGTGTTTTTGACTTACATTTCTAATTTTAGCTAACCCCGGCCCCGGCCCCGGCTAAATTAGAGCAGCCCCGGCCCGGCCCCGGCCCCGGCAAAATTCCAGCCCCGGTCGGTCCCTACCTGTGGTACAAAGCTATGGTAGACTTTGTGTGTGTGAGTCCTAGAATTCTAATGGTTAAATTTAAGTTTGAAAAGGTCAAGGTGTGTGTGGTTGTGACGTATGGTTCATCTGAGGGAAACGTTGAAGAGAGTACGATTTTTTGGGATAATTTGAATGATGTTCTGGATGGGGGTGAGTAGGAGTTTCAGATTGATAGTGTTGGGGGACCTGGAATGGTTGGATAGGTGATCAAAAAGGGATGGGTATAACAGGTGGTAGGGCCTAGTAATGAGTAGGAGTAGGTGATTAATTTCTGTCTAGGAGGAGGTATGTATGTGTGTAAGTAATACTTTCTTTAAACACAAGAGTATCCATAAGTATACTAGAGTTGGTGTAGGTAGAGATGGTATCGAAGTGAAAAGTATGATTGATTTTGTGTTGGTGGAAAAAGGATGTTGAAGTATGTGTTGATGTTAAATCAGTGAGTTTAGGAATGGATTATCGGATCATTATGTTGTTCTATGTAAAATTGGTTAGTGGGGGCTTGATGGAGAGGAAGGTGATACGAAAAGGAAGTGGTAAAATTAAGAGTGAGAAGTTAAGTGAGCAAGAGAATAAGGATAAGTATGTAAGAGCGCTCGCTAGTAAATCGGTTGAATGTGAACAAATTGATACTGAACAAATGTGTTGCAAATGAAATAAGCAATTGTTAGTAGTGCAAAGGAAGTGTGTGGATGTGCTAAAGTAGGAAGTAAGAATGTTAACAGCGAATGGTGGAATGAAGAGGTGATGAAAGCGGTTAAAGGTAAAAAAGAAGCGTGGTTGAATGTACCAAAAACCAAATGATGAAGTCTCAAAGAAAGATGCTTGGGATTATATAAGAAGGAAAAAGAAATACTATAAAAGATGTATACGTAGGAGAACAAGAGGTAAATGAACAGTTTAAAAAGGGGGATGAATGAGGACATAAAAGGGAATAGGAAGCTCTCCTTTCTGGAAGGAAGCGCGAAAGGTTAAGAATGAGAATAAGGGGAATCTGCTTAGAATAATGAATAGGATGGTGCTTTGTAACTGATGAAATGGATGTGAGGGGAGTGGAAAGAACACTGAAATGTGCACAATATTATGTTATGATGAGGTGATAGTGAATGTGTATGGTTTTTGATGGTGCAAGAAGGAAAAGGTATTTATTAGTAAGGAGGAGGTAATGGGTAGAGTAAGAGAAAGTTGAAGAATGGTAAATCTGCAGGTATATAGATGAAATTACCTGTGAAATGATCAGCGGAGGCGAGATGGTGATTGATTGGATTTGGAAGTTGTGTAATAAAGCGTTTATGGAGGGTATAGTTCCAAGGGATTGGAGGAGAGCGGTAATAGTACCCTTGTATAAGGGTAAGGGAGAAAAGGGGAACTGTAGAAATTATAGGGGAATAAGTTTATTGAGTGTTGTAGGGAAGGTATATGCTGGTATTTTGGTCGAAAGAGTGCGTCGAGTGACTGAGGGACTGATTGGTGAAGAACAAGGTGCGTTTAGGAGTGGTAGAGGATGTGTGGATCAAATCTTTACATTGAAACAAATGATTGAGAAAATGAGGGAGAAGAAGAATAAATTATATTTAGGTTTTATGGATTTACAACAGGCGTATGATAGAGTTAATAGGGAAGCTTTATGGCAGGTATTAATGATATATGGTGTTGGTGGTAGGCTTCTGAATGGAATCAAAAGTATGTATGACGAAAGTGAAGCGTGTGTAAGAATAAATGGTGTCAATGGTGATTGGTTTAGGATTAATAGCGGAGTGAGACAGGGTTGTGTTATGTCTCCTTGGTTATTCAATGTGTGTATATGGATGGGGTTATGAAAGAATTCGAGGTGGGGATGGCAGGAAATGGTGTTAGAATGATGGAGAATGGAGAGGAGTGGAGGGTGCCCTACCTATTGTATGCGGATGATTTGGTTCTGTGTGGCGAGTCTGAAGAGAGTTTGAGAGGATTGGTGGAGAGATTTGGCAGGGTATGTAAAAGGAGGGGTTTGAAAGTAAACGTAGATAAGAGTAAGGTTATGGTTGTGAGTGAGGACAGTCCTCAGTGTGAAGTTATGTTAGATGGATGAGAGCAACAAAGGTCTGAGTTTAAATATTTAGGTATAAAGTTGGATGTAGAAGGGAACGGATGATGTGCAGAGTGTGTAGGAAAGTGAGAATGGCAGTGGAAGGTGGCTGGTGCAATTAAATCGTTGGTGAATGTAAAGGGACTAAGTCTTGAGTGCGCTAGAGTCTTACATGAGGGTATGTTGTTACCTGTGTTATTGTATGGTAGTGAGACTATGGTCTGGAATAAGGGGTATGAGAAATAAGAAAGTTCAATGTGTTCAGATGGACAATCTTAAAGAGTGCTAGGTGTGAAAAGAAGTAATAAAGTAAGGAATGAACGTATCTAGGAGAGTGGTGGTGTGAAGAAAGGTAAATGAGAGAATAAATGAAAGTATGTTGAGATGGTTTGGTCATGTGGAAAGGATGAATGGAAGTCGGTTGGTTAAGCGGATGTGGCGAGTGTGCTGGGAACCGACCGGCTGGGAGATCAAAGAGAAAGTGGGTTGATTGAGTCAGTGAACGAATGTCTGAAGGGAGAGAAATGTGAGTTTGGCGAGGCGAGAATAAAAGGTGCATGATAGGAGAGAATGGTGGGGTTTTGAATGGGGGTATGGTTGTGGCCCACATGGGCCAGGGGAT
Source organism: Trachelipus rathkii (assembly GCA_015478945.1). NCBI lineage: Eukaryota > Metazoa > Arthropoda > Malacostraca > Isopoda > Trachelipodidae > Trachelipus > Trachelipus rathkii. The sequence goes on from JABUQX010056020.1 coordinate 7,990, forward strand.
GAACCCTTTACATTGACGATACTATAGTGAGGGTCCGTCGAGGTCCCATGATGCCTAGGGTGGATTTTCTTTTTGTCTGGGTGACGAGCTCACTACTAATGGTACAGAGGGGGCGGTAAGGCTGGGCTTTCTTTTCGACGTTTGTCGTGTTCTTCTCCTACTGCTTTTCTTTCCGATGCTTGTACAGCACCTTACCTCCCAATCTTGGGCAAAGAGGAAGGTGAAGAAAGAAAGAAAGAATATATATATATATGTTATATATATATATATATATATATATATATATATATATATATATATATATATATATATATATATATATATATATATATATATATATATATATATATATATATATATATATATATATATTTTTTTGAGCGTCACCTGCGTGTGGCGAAACTGCCGGCTCAACTTCTTCCCCGGGGGGGAAGCTACAAGAACGCTCAACATCCCCCCCTCCACCAGGAGGGACATTGACGACAGGATCCGGACGGGCGCCGGGTCAACAGGTCGGAGATATCTTTGTTTTTCTACCTTTATCTCACTTCTTTAACAACATCTCCAATCTATCTTTTCTGGCTGTTTCTTCTTTCTTGGTGATGGGACTACTTCTTCTTCGGTCGGGTGACGTCGAGAAAAACCCAGGTCCCCTTAGATATTATTGCCCCATATGCCAACTAATAGTAGGACTAAACAGCATTCAATGCAAAAGCTGTCTCGGGTGGGTTCACCTGACCTGCTCCCCATTCCAAAATCTCCCCAGAGATAACACAGGCTACTTCTGCGCAATATGCAAACCTCCCACTAATATTCAAAATCCCCCCCTCCCCAAAACTAACCCCCTAACTCTCAACATACTACAATTAAATATCAATGGCCTAACCAATAAATCAATAGAACTCAACCATTTCCTTAAAAAACATAATATCCATATAGCCATCATTCAAGAAGCCTCCCTCCCCCAAAATACCCCACTCCCCACATTTTACGGTTATGACGCTATCTACTCCCCCTCCCACCCGCCCCAACACTCCCTCCTAACACTGATCCAGAACAATATTACTTACCACAACACAACCCCCGACACCTCCACTCTATTACCAAACGCACTAATAAAATCCCAATCCTGTTCCATCCTCTTGAACAAGACCACCTATAATATCATCAATCTCTATATTCGCCACCCCACTTCCCCAAACCCCCCCCCAAATAACCTCACTCCCCCCCTAACACCCTTATCCACATACCCAAACCTCATCCTCGGAGGAGATTTTAATGCCTACCACACTGCCTGGTACAAAGACTACCCCTCTGACCCCCGAGGCAATCATATCCTTAACGAACTAGAATCCTAAATATCCTTAATTCAAAACACCTCCCCACCCAATCCCTCCCCAAGTCAACCAATCACCTACTTCCCCAGACGTCACATTCTGTTCCCCTCCCTACACCACTTACTAACATGGGACACCATTACTGACCTACAATCGGACCACCTTCCTATTCTTATATCCCTAAACTCCCCCCATCAACCCCCCCCCCCAAAAAAAAACTATTACATACACTAACTACAAAAAAGCAAACTGGCTCGCATATACTAATTATATTGAAACTCACATCAACCCAACACAAATCCACGATATAACATCCCTTCTCACCTCCATCACTCACTTAAACAAAACAATCATCAAATCTGCAAACCTTCACATACCCAAGGGACACAGAAAATCATACAATCCCAAACTAAACCCGAACATCAGCCAACTCATTAAACAAAGAAACTCCCTCCGAAAACTCAATCCATATACCCCCACATCTCTAACCAAATAACAAACCTAAACACCCAAATCACTAACCTCATAACCACCAACACTACTAAAAAATTCTCTGAATACCTTCAACAAAACATCTCACGCAAAGACAATAAGAAAACCTGGCAAGTCATCAAAAAGTTAAACAATTCACGAAACAACCCCCCACCATCCCACGAATCCCCATCTTTACCCAATAACTCCCTCCCTTCCCCAAAACAACGACAGTCTCAAGCAAACATTATGCTAAGATCTCCCGGCAAACCAACACACCTGGGATAACAGGAAACAAAAACAACTCAGAAAAACTCAAACTAGACCTCAACCCCTACCCCTATCTCTCACAACAATCATGATAACAGAAACCATTAAAACCCTCAAAAATTCAACAGCATCAGGCCCAGACTCCATATCCAACCTGCACATAAAACACCTTGGAGAAAACGCAATCTTCTAATTACAGAAATCTTCAATAAATCCTGGCAACTCAACTACATTCACCCAATCTGGAAACAAGCATACATAATCCCTAAACTCAAACCAAAAAAAGACCCCAACTCCCCCTCCTCCTATCGCCCAATTTCTCTGCTTTGTTCCATCAGTAAATTGCTAGAGAAATTAATATTAAATAAAATTTCCCAATCTATTCCTCTCCCAGACTTCCAACACAGATTTAAAAGTAACCACTCTACTACCACAGCCCTCACCTCCCTCACACAACACATCATTAATGGCCTCAACCAATCACCTTCCCATAGATCTATACTCACAGCAATAGACATAGACAAAGCATTTGACACCGTCCCCACACACATCCTAATTCAAAAAATCATCCACTCCATCATGCCCTAAATTACAAAAAAATGGTTTTCCAATTTCCTCACCAACCGTTTTGCAAAAGTATTATACAAAAACAACCTCTCCCACTCTATCAAATTGCAAAATGGCGTCCCACAGGGAGCCATTCTCTCCCCATTTTTATTCAACTTTTTCACTGCAGACCTACCCACCCCAACTCACCACTCCACCAAACTTATCACTTATGCAGACGACATTAGCCTCATTTCCCAACACTCACACCCAGACATAAACACAGCCACACAACATACCCAAGAATACTTACACTCTTTAGAAAACTGGTTAATCACCAACAGAAGGCCCGATCCCCCTCAAGTGTCCTCTATCACCCTATTAAATACCGACAGACATCAATCCTCCCTCCATCCCTTAATTACTCTGAACAATAACCCCCTCCCACTAAACAAAACCCCAAAAATACTAGGACTTACATACGACACCCACATGACGTTTTCCCCCATATTGACCAAATCACTTCCACAACTCAACGAAAACTAAACACCCTCCGAACCCTTTCCCAATACAACTTCAGCGACAGTAAACATACACTCACTACTATCTATAAGAAACTTCTTAGAACTAACTTAAATTATGCTTCCCCAGCATGGTTCCCAGCAATTTCAAAATCAAACACAAATAAACTACAAATCTCCCAAAACGCAGCCCTTAGAATTATCACAGGTTGTACTAAAACCACCCCAATCCAACATTTACACGATGAAGCCTCCATCCTCCCCATTTCCACACATCTGGAGATGGTGGGGACTCAATTCTATCAGAAGACCCGTAACCCAACTTACTCTTGTCACCAAAAGTAAGGCAGGGTTTTCTTTTAGACTTGCGTAATATTCTTCTACTAATTTTCTGTTTCCAGTGCATGCTACGCACCTTACCCCTAGTCTTGGAGGAAAAGGAAGAGGAAGAGGATGATGATGATGATGATGATGATGTGATGATGATGATGATGATGATGATGATGATGATGATGATGATGATGATGATGATGATGATGATATACGATGATGATGATGAGATATATATATATATATATATATATATATATATATGTACATATATATATATATATATATATATATATATATATATATATATAGAAAGAAAAATATATATAGCAGTATATATATATATATATATATATATATATATATATATATATATAATAGTTATATATATATATATATATATATATATATATATATATATATATATATATATATATATATTATATATATATATATATATATATATATATATATACTTGCTCTTCTCCTCGTAGCTACTTAGAAAATACTTCAAACAATTTATATTGCATTTTATACTCGCGTATGATATATCATACGCTGGGAAGTAACACATACAATTATATATTTATATAGGCTTTTCTCTCTCACCCTTTTTCATTCTATTTTTTCTTTCTTTGCCAAAAGATGCTACTAATAAATAAGAGATAATAATAATAATAATAATAATAATAATTTAATAATAATAATAATAATAATAAAAATAGATAAATAAAATTAATAATAATAATAATAATAATAATAATAATAATAATAAAATTAATAATAATAATAAAAATAAGACTAATTGAATGCTTTCCCCTTATTGTATAGGTCTTTAATTGATTGTGGAGTTTGAAGATTCTTTGGAGTTTGTGTAATTATCTTTTTCCCCATCTGGCACTTTTGGGATATATTTGGATTGGGAGTAGCAACGGTGTGGTTTGAACATGGGCTGGTCAACTCCATCTCAATTGGATTAAGAGAGAAGGTATTGAAATGGTACTGATCCTGAAGTTAGAGTCAATCAAGGCAGGTAGACATAACCCTAGGCCACTAGAGCTTATTATTATTTTTTTTATTATAAATATAATTTTAAATGTTAATTATGTATATAATATATATTAAAAAGGTATATATATGAGTTATATATATATATATATATATATATATATATATATATATATATATATATATATATATATATATATATATATATATATATATATATATATTATATATATATATATATATATTTAACAGGATTACTGTTAAAGTAATTAAGAAGGAAGAAAAGAGATATTTTCTCCTCTTCCTTAATCTTATTATCTCTGTTTGACCCCCATCGATAATTATATCACTTGATTTTTCTTTTTTTTTCAGTATTCTCTCTCACAAATGTAGGCCTCAAAATTCCGTTTATCACGAATTCGAAGTCTGCATTTTATTAAATTTGTTATTTTGCTTCAGACTATCTTATTTATTTATATAAACTCGCATATCAGAATCTGAAGTCCAAAATCAAATTCCCCCTCTCCTTCGCCCTCTCAACCCCAAAAGTAATTCCTTAATATTTCCCATATTCATTCTGATTTAAGAAATGGTACTGGCAAGTTTAGTTATTAATCACTTGTTCTCATTGTGATTTCTGGTAAGCCTATATTTTTTTGATTTTATACATTATTCTTCCACACACAAAATTACATTCATTCGTGAATATTACAGTTTAACAGTTTTTGGTATTTTAGAAAATTCATCTACCAAATTTATCTCGTTGGAATATATGATTTTTTTTAATCTTCCTTTTCCAATTTTTTTAGAATTTTTAAAGATTTATTTCCCTTATTTGTAAATTCTTACAAAACAGTGAGATTCAAATTTTTATCCTGCAAACTCTTTATTGTAGAGTTTTTTTTGGCTAATATTTCATGGCCCTTTAAGCTTTATACGCGATATTTCCCTCCTAGTCTTAAGTGTGAGGCCCTAAATTCTAATAGCCATAAGAACCGCATTATTGTCTTCCCACGAATAATAATAATAATAATAATAATAATAATAATAATAATAATAATAATAATAATAATAATACTCGCAATAATAATAGTAATAATAATAATACTCGCAATAACAATAATAATAATAATAATAACTAATAATAATGATATAGATGATGATGATGATATTGATGATAATAATAATAATAATAATAATGAAGTTACGCGAATTTCCTCCCATTTTTTTTTAGCACCTCGCCCACTTTTTTTTTGTTTTAATAAAATTAGGAAAACAACTTGCTGTTGGTTTTATTTAAACTACGATATAACATACACTACACTTCAACCACCAGAACATTCTCAACTTACAATTTATTTTTGAAAAATAAAAATAATTTTTAAAGTTTCTTGGCTCTTTTTTTTATTTTTGTTTTCAATAAACTCATTTTTCATTTAGTATTCATCGGACCAAGAAGTTATATTTATTTTTAAATTTAGTTATATTCATTCACGTTGACATTTAAATTTTGCAATCACCTTTGTTTAAATTTTATTATCTTAAAGCACTTGCTGAAGTAAATCTTAAATTTTTGATGTTGCATTTTTGTCTGAAATTTTCAACAAAAAAAAATGTTTAAAATTCTTTGTATAAAAAAATCAACTTATAGAATGAATAATGTTAACTTTTATTTGAAATTTATGTATTTAGTCATCAAGAGAAGACACTAAATTTTAACTTTAAATTTTATACTTTGTTGTAAATGGTTAAGAAATTTTTGTTTAACTTAACAGTGTCTCATGTCATATATTTAATAATCTTTTTCACAAAATGTTAAAATGTATTTTTATGTCTGCCCACTATGGAATTCTTTTATTTATTACTTTTATTTTGTTTATACTTTATAGGCACCTTGCGTGGCACTCATTATCGGACCTAACGGCGCACCTAATATTGTATCTTCAATTTATGTTATGAAATTATTTACCTGCAAAATAAAGTGAAGCAGCAGATTAGCGACAGTTTTATTACATGGCCTAAACCTTGAAAATCGCCCACAAAAAGATTAGGGGCGAAAGTGAAGACCTTCCAGCCGATTCCTGTGCTTAAGTGTATCACTGTGTGAAAGTGATTCTCGTTGTTTTTACCCATACATGGCCTGAACCTTGATATTTGCCCACAAGAAAAAATTTTGGGCGAAAGTGAAGACCTTCCAGCCGATTCCTGTGCTTAAGTGTATCACTGTGTGAAAGTGATTCTAATTGGTGTAACTCGCAAGACGCAGCTCTCTCTCCTCCGCAGGTGCCAGAATCACTCCACTTTGAGGACTTATAAACTTACGGTACCACCGCATTTTTTTATCACTGTTTTTATTTTTTTCATAGAGTCGAAATTTGAAATATTATTTTACCCCACTCTCACAGTTTTCTATAAAATTTTAAAGTCACTTTCATTTTGAAGGGGTTATATAATACTTAATGTTTTTCTTTTCTTAATGATATATCTCACAAGTCATTATTTGAAAAACAAATGCTCCGCACACAAAGTTGTTTCTATAGAATATATTAAATATTAAATGATGAGAGAAAATATTTACAAACTTCATTCCTTTGACCGCGCAAGGATCGATAATGTGCCTAATTGGAGACATTACTGGGATGCCGGACTCTCCTTTACTCATTTCTCTTCTCAAAGTCATCCACAGGAAAATTGGAGAGCGCCACATGAAGTCAGTCCTCATTTTCGCAAAATAAATCACACTGGGAATTCGCAAAATTTTCATTTTCGAGAGGGCAGGACCAGTCCACAACTGTCTCTCTCCAGCACAATCTCTCCTCATCCTGTGAAATAAGTACTCCAGCAAACGACGCATTGGAAATGAACTATCTCAATGGTACACCGCCTCTTCTCCAGACTCGAAATTTTGGAAAATATCCTCTTCATGGAAATGGTAGCTCGACTTCTCTCGGCAACATCGAGCCAAATATGGATGTTATGGTAATCAGACCAGCCATCACTCACAGGGGTTTGTTCAAGGGAAATAAACAGGTAGAGTCTCAAATTTTGTTTAACACAGCTTATTTAAATAATCTTTCTGACATGAAGTCTGATAACACATATAAAATTATTTTAAATGCTCCTCCTGAACATAGATTTCACGTTGTTTTCCGCAAGAAAGATGATTTATGTAAAAGGAAGCAACCCTCTCAATCGACTCCACTCCAGGCTCCTCATTATTTTAATGCTTCCATTACAGAAATTGATAGCCAATATCAACACGCTAGCACGAGCCCCACAGCTCAAATGGATGTTCTAAATAAAGCTTCGCATAATTGGGTTGAGGAAAAGTTTGTAACTAAAAATGATATGGAAACTTTTGCTTATGTTAACTCATACAATGATAGGGCTGTAGACAATATTTCACATACAGTTTTTGATGATAATTATTTTAATGTTCTTTCTGAAGCCACCTCTCATGGGACTTCTCAAGCAGCTATGAATGGAATCGACGTTGAAACCATCTCTCATGGTTCGTTAGCGGCAACTATGAATGTCTCTCACACCGCTAACCAGTTCTCATTGTTTAGAGAAGCTACTGATGATGTTGTGTTTCCATCAGAGTGCTCAAATTTTAAGACTTCTTTATGTAAAAATAATTTTAATTCACAATGTTTAACACTTATACATGATAAAAACACCTCTACAAAAACAAATAATTTTTGTAATGATATTATTAATCAAAACGATGTTCAATTTACTTCTCATGTTAATACACTCTCTACACATTTTGATTCCGATAGCAAGGTTATTTTTCCTACTATTAATTTGGATAGGTCCAGGAATAGGTCTTTATTTAATTTTAATAATAATTTTAAATTTAATACTAACTCTCATGCACGCCTTACTAGTCAAATTGATAAATTTTATAGCGCTAATACTTCTTTTTTAGATTTAGATTTTAATGACTCCGCCGAGTCAGGTTTTGATGAAGCACTTTTTACGCCCGAAGATAGAAAAGTAGTCATGACACAAAGTTTCAATCTACCTCTGGGAACCCAAAAGTCCACTTCTATTGAGCAGTCACAGTTTCCAGAGAGGGCACAATTTAAGCATAAAAAAATTAAAGCAGTAGAAATGACACAGAGTATTAATCATTGCAAAGAACATATTCCAAATTTCAAATTGGAAAAGTGGAATATGGATCTTTCTCTTACCAAAGCTCCTTTATCTCCCCATTCTTTTATTAAAACTTTACAGATTAATGATGACTCTGAAACAGATTCGCGAAGCACAGATATTGCCGAGGTAGACCGCAGTGTGCCTGAAATAAACTCCAACAGCGAGGTGAATATGCAACAGTTGCAAATTGGTATTGAAAACTCAAGCGCAGATGAAATTGGAAATGGTAACGATGGTAAAATCAGTGTAGAGGATCACTCGCAAGTATCTATAGAGATGGAGTTTACAGATGATAGTCAATTGAAAGGTAGGAGTATCGCTTGTTTTTATTGTCATAATATACCACGTGATGTAGCAGTGGTAGGAGATAGTGTGGATATTGAGCCTGGTAGCCTATTTGATAGCACTGAAAGTAGTAGTGACTGTTCTGCAAACACTTTTGGAAAGCAGATAGCTCTCGCGCCTATAGAGCACTTGCACAGTAATAGAACGAGCTTCACATTTGATAGACAGGTCAGAGCAGACGCTGAGGTGAAACGCAGCAGGGAGGTAAGATTGGATATGCCAGAGGATCCAGTGGGACATATGGCAAATATTGAGACGCTTGTAGATATAAAGCATAGGAATGAGGTTGAAAGCCACACTTTCAATGTTTACAGACAGAGCGATATAGTTAAGAGGTATAATGGTATAAGTAGAAGAAGAGCTTTAACACACACTAGAAAAGATGTCGAAAGGTACTCTGAATTTATTGGAAATGAATTGCATAACAATTTATATAGGTGTAACTTTCTAGAGCTAAATTCTTCTAACTATCCGCATGATTTCCTTATTTCCACCTCTTGTTTTAATAATGTTTTACCTTTCAAATCTCATACTAACTCTTTTGAATGTTTAATTAGAGATTATAATCTTTCTCCCGCATTACCGCTCTTCGCTGATTTTGATTTTCACTCTTTAAATGCCTCAAATATTATAAATCAAAGGGTACCACAGGGCACTCACCCTGATTCTCTAGATAATTTTTCTGATTCTTTTATCACTTTTAATGAGGTAATTTTAACCACTTCCCATCCATCTTTTATTAATTTAGATTCAGACAAATCTTTTAAATCTTCGCTCTCCCTCTAATAAAAAGGGGGGCTCAGCTCCTAATTTTTCAACTTTTTCTACTCGCCCACTACCTATAGCGGAGTCAAACCTTCCTCTATATCCCAAAGATTTACAGCCTTCCTCTAATCCTACAGCTCTTCAAGGAGAGCTAACTTTTTCTTCTTGCACGAATGACACTAATTTGGCTGACGATGTAGACGCAAACTCTCACTCATTGATTGGTCCCGCTCATTTTTTAGAGGCACATATATCATTCAATAATCACACTTTAAGAAATAAACGCTTTCTTCTCGATACCGGGAGCACTTCCAGTTTGGTAAAACAGTCACTTATCTTAGAATTAGAATGCAAATTTGCTATTAGTAGAATGCAAATTTGCTATTAGTATACCACTTACTAAAACGCCGATCACATTGAAGTCCGTCACGGACGATATTTTTGACCAGCTCGGGACTACCGTTTTATATCTTCACATGCGCAACACTGTTTTACCCGTACATTTCATTGTAGTAGATGACACATTTTGCGGTTTTAAATCTGACTTATTGTTAGGAACTAATTTTCTTACTCAGCCTAGGATAAGGTTTGAGGCACACAAGAACTCTCTTTCTTTTGTATCTAACATGGAGTACATCTCCATGCCTCTTATTCCAATATACCCCCAGGGACAGAGCCGTCCCGAACCACAGGTGAACTACAACACATCCTCACCTGTCTATCCAAATGTAACAAACTTTGCATATGATTTACTGATAGACACAGCCACTACGAATAAGCTTCCTATTGGTGACAATGTCGCTCCTCCACCTTTTTCTAAAACTTTATCGGATCAGGCGCTTTCTGCGGCCAACACAAATGTACAAAAGAAACACTCGCATGCCGATAAAAACGTTGCAAAATCAACTTTGCGACAACGATTTTTTGAGGAACTCCAGAACAATCGGTTTCACAACCCAACACATATGAGGTATCACTCTCCCACATCATTTGCTCCGCTTCCAAACAAGGGATTGCAAAAGATTCATAACTTCCTGAATCTCCACCTGTTCATCCACATTTTATCCCTAATGTAACTTCTCAAACTTCCAGGTTGAAATAAAACCCATTTCTCCAAATCCTCCTGCATAAATTGTATAATTCCAATTTCTTTCCTTTTCACTGGCAGAGGATCTCTTTAACAGGATTACTGTTAAAGTAATTAAGAAGGAAGAAAAGAGATATTTTCTCCTTCTTATCTTATTATCTCTGTTTGGACCTCATCGATAATTATATCACTTCTTGATTTTTTCTTTTTTTTTTCATATTCCCTTCCTCACGTAGGCCTCAAAATTCGTTTATCACGAATTCGAAGTCTGCATTTTATTAAATTTGTTATTTTGCTTCAGACTATCTTATTTATTTATATAAACTCGCATATCAGAATCTGAAGTCCACATCCACTCCCCCTCTCCCCATTCCTTCTCAACCCTAAAAGTAATTTCTTAACATTTCCCATATTCATTCTGATTTAAGAAATGGTACTGGCAAGTTTAGTTAGTAATTACTTGTTCTCATTGGTGATTTCCCTGGTAAGCCTTATTTTTTTTGATTTTAATACATTAATTCTTCCACACACAAAATTACATTTCATCTGTTGAATATTAAGTTTAAACAGTTTTTGGTATTTTAGAAAATTCATCTACCATATTATCCCGTCGGAATAAATTTCTTTTCTCAATTTCCTTTTCCAATTTTTTTTAGATTTTTAAAGATTTATTTCCCTTATTTAAATTTTAAGAAAACAGTGAGATTCAAATTTTTATCCTAAACTTTTATTGTAGAGTTTTTTTTGGCTAATATTTCATGGCCCTTTTAAGCTTTTATACGCGATATTTCCCTCCTAGTCTTAAGTGTGAGGCCCTAAATTCTAATAGCCATAAGAACCGCATTATTGGGGTCTCCACGAATAATATAATATATAATAATAATAATAAAAATAATAATAAATAATAATAATAATACTCGCAATAATAATAGTTAATAATCATAATTAACAATAACAATAATATAATAATGATAATAATAATAATATTAGGATAGTGATGATGATGATGATGATGATATAATAATAATAATAATATGAAGTTCGCGAATTTCCTCCAATTTTTTTAGCACCTTGCCCACTTTTTTTTTGTTTTAATAAATTAGGAAAACAACTTGCTGTTGGTTTTATTTAAACTACGATATAACATACACTACACTTCAACCACCAGAACATTCTCAACTTACAATTTATTTTTGAAAAATAAAAATAATTTTTAAAGTTTCTTGGCTCTTTTTTTTTATTTTTGTTTTCAATAAACTCATTTTTCATTTAGTATTCATCGGACCAAGAAGTTATATTTATTTTTAAATTTAGTTATATTCATTCACGTTGACATTTAAATTTTGCAATCACCTTTGTTTAAATTTTATTATCTTAAAGCACTTGCTGAAGTAAATCTTAAATTTTTGATGTTGCATTTTTGTCTGAAATTTTCAAAAAAAAAAATGTTTAAAATTCTTTGTATAAAAAAATCAACTTATAGAATGAATAATGTTAACTTTTTGAAATTTATGTATTTAGTCATCAAGAGAAGACACTAAATTTTAACTTTAAATTTTCATACTTTGTTGTAAATGGTTAAGAAATTTTGTTTAACTTAACAGTGTCTCATGTCATATATTTAATAATCTTTTTTCACAAAATGTTAAAATGTATTTTTATGTCTGCCCACTATGGAATTCTTTTATTTATTACTTTTATTTTGTTTATACTTTATAGGCACCTTGCGTGGCATTCATTATCGGACCTAACGGCGCACCTAATATTGTATCTTCAATTTATGTTATGAAATTATTTACCTGCACAATAAAGTGAAGCAGCAGATTGCGCCTTTCATTTTTACATGGCCTAAACCTTAAAAAAAAATCGCAAAAGACTTGGGCGAAATACTATATATATATATATATATTATATCTATATATATTATATTATATATTATATATATATATATATATATATATAATAATATATATAATATATATATATATATTATATATATATATATATATTATATATTATATATATAATATTAGTGATGCCAGCCGATGTCAATTTTTTTTCGCATCAATTGATGCGATGCAGATGTTTGGTTTTAAATATCTGCGGATGCGGATGATATATATTAATATATATATATATATATATCTATATATATTATATATATATATCTATATATATATATAATTATATATATATATTATTATATATATATATATATATATATATATTATATATATATTATATATATATAATATATATATATATAAGTATATTCAAGTTTTTTTAGCCACAATCTTTAATATACATTGATGTTTACCAATGTCGGGAATGGGGGACCCAACCTAAATGCACCCCACCAACCTCTGTCCTTAATGAAAAGAGATTTTCATGGTTATATACTTTTTGCACTAGTCTTGAAATTCAAATATAGGAAGATTGTGCTTTTGAGAAACATCAATTTTTCTGCTTTTTCTGCTGAGAATCGTTTTCCCTTTTCAATCATATATTCAGCCGCCAGCATTACTAAAACTCTCTCACTTTGGACAGCTAGTTGGAGGACAGGCCAAAGTATTTCCTTGCAAGTTTAATTAAAGCGTGGTAAAAACATTTTGCTTAACTTTTTCCAACACCAACTGATAGGATCATCATTTGTATCTAGCGTTTTTCTTGTGATAGTTTTCAATCATTTGCACTACAGTAGTAGGAAGGGGATTCCGCATGGAAATGACCGCGACCTTTTTTGACGCTTTTCTGACCGCGTGACGCTTTTTTTGAGCTCGAAATTTGTTACCTGACCTTGACCCTTTTTTGGCCTTCACCTTTTTTGGGCCTTAACCTTTTTTTCGACCAACCCCTTAGGTCTTCCATGGGTCATTTTTTGGCCCAATTTTTACCTACCCTTGTCCTTTTAGGGAAGTCGATTTTTTGAGAACCCTATTTTTTTGAAGAACCCTAATTTTTTAAGAACCCTATTTTTTGAGAACCCCTAATTTTTTGGCAACCCCATTTTTTTCGGCACCCTAATTTTTGGCAACCCTTTCGAAGAAGGGTTTGCGGCAAACGGTTTGCGTCAGAACCGTTGTCGTATTGCCCCCAATTTTTTTCGACCATGGGTCATTTTTGCCCACGGTAATTTTTGGCTACCCTTTGATCTTCCGTGGGTCATTTTTGGCCCACGTTAATTTTTGAGCTACCCTTTGGTCTTCATGGGTCAATTTGACCCACGGTAATTTTTGCTACCCTTTGGTCTTCCATGGGTCAATTTTTGGCCCACGGTAATTTTTGCCTACCTTAGTGGTCTTTCCATGGGTCATATTTTACCAACCACCTATTTTCGCCAACACCTTTGGTCTTCCATGGTCAATTTTGGCCCACGGTAATTTTTTGATCTTCCTTTAGGGCTTAGCCCTATTTTTTTGATGTCTTTACCTTTTTGTCCTTGATTTTTCGGCCTTAACCTTGCCATATACCATGGGTCATTTTTTGCCCACGGTAATTTTAGGGCACCCTTTAGGGGCTTAGCCCGTTTTTTGATTGTCTTAACCTTGCTTGACCATGATATTCTTAGGCCTGAACCTTAACCAGAACCATGGGTCATTTTTGCCACGCCAATTTTTTTGCCCACTCGTGGTCCACCCGTCACATATTTCGTTCCTTAACTTGTACGCATGTATGGACCTACCCTAACTTGAAAACCTACCCACGTGCGCGTGCGCACACACACACACAAACACACACACACCACTATCACCTACACTTATACAGACATTCACTATATACCTTTATACACACATTCACTATGACACTTTACATTTACCATAGACCCACTTACATTACACCTTATATCACGTACAACACACTGGCAATCCTTTGGTCGTCCATTGGGTCAATTTTGACCCACGGAATTTTTTGGTCCTTCCTTTAGGGGTTTAGCCCTTTTTTGATGTCTTTAACCTTGTTTGACATGATATTTCGCCTTTGACCTTGCCACATATACATGGGTCAATTTTGACCCACGCCAACTTGATGGCTTTGATGGTTCGCAATCACCGTAAGAAGTTTCTAGTGATGTTCTATTAGTGTTCTATGAGTAGTGTAGATGAGTGCCAGGTACGTGCCAATGAGTGCCACATGAGTGCCAGTGAGTGGCCAATGAGTGCCAAAGTGAGTGCCACATAGTGCAAGTGAGTGCCACATAGTGCCAACTGAGTGCCACTTTTTTTCAAGCCTTTTCTAGCCTCTCCCCCCACTGAGCCTATGAATACGCCCTAAAATATGGGTATCTACCGTTTCTCCTAGTATAAGGTTGAGGATCGAATGGTGTACATTACAATCTGCTAGAAATGCTTCTCCTACAAAGTTTGTAATTTTTATAAACTTTGCATGACAGAGATATATATCTATAAGAGTTAACACAGTTGAGACAGTGCCGAAACGTTTCCGAGTCCGAGTCCGCGCAAAGCAGGTGAACACCGTCGCGCACCGCCGCCGCGTGGCGCCCGCAGCGCAATATTTTCCCGCCCGTCGCGTGCGCCCCGCCAGGCGCAATATTTCCCGTAACGCACCCGCCGGCGCTGCGACCGCAGACGCAAAATTCCGCGTGAACGAAAACTATGATATCAATGTAAACTATTCAAAGAATTTCGTTTCATATATACTATGAGTCATTCATTTTTAATACAATTGTACGAAATTTTATTAAAACATATAGCTTTCATACCTTAATGAGCAGTAATCAGTAAATAATAAGAGGTTGTTTCACCTAACTATTGGTGGATTTAGTTGATGCTTTCGTGTTTTATCTGCTTTACTGCCCTGTTGTAGAGCTCATTGTTTTACTTTGCTTTAACTCATGTTTTACTGCTTTATCTCATACATGTTTTACGGCTTTAACTCATATATTTATTAACATTACATACCTTAAAGCAAGTAAATCAGTAGAGATCAATAGAGGTGTTACCTAGGGGATTAGTATGCTTTTGTTTTAACTGGGTGCGTTACGGCTTTACTGCTTTAACTTTCTGCTTTAACTGCTTTAACTTTCTGCTTTAAACTGTTTAAACTTTCTGCTTTACTGCTTTTAACTTTCTGCTTTAACTTTCTGTTTGCTTTACTGCTTTAACTGCTTTAACTCTCTGCTTTACTGCTTAACTCATGTTTTACTGCTTAACTCATATATTTATTATAATTTACATAACCTTAAGCAGTAAATCAGTAATCAAACTGAGGTGTTACCTAGGGGATTAGTATGCTTTTGTTTTACTGCTTTAACTGCTTTAATCTCACTGTTTTACTGCTTTAACTTTCTGCTTTACTGCTTTAACTTTCTGCTTTACTGCTTTAACTTTCTGCTTTACTGCTTTAACTTTCTGCTTTACTGTTTTAACTCATATTTATTAAGGTTATGTTGTCTTTTATATTTTTTATTTTTTGTCTTCAATACGCTGGCTTTACCATGTATATTTTTTATTTTTGTTTAATACTTTTTTTTAATTTTTAATGTAAGAATAAAAACACACAGAGTTTCTGTTATATAAACATTTTATTTTAATAAAATTTCGTACAATTTTATTAAAAACCTTTTTTATATATACGAGTTTTAAGGGAAGTAAAATCGCGTTTTTCATTTTAAAGCATTTATTACATAATCAGAAACTATAAAATCATTGACATACACATTTTTAGAATAACATTGATTACAAGTTTATTAAAACATACATTATTTAAAAAACATATAATGAAATAAATACAATAGACTCCACATAAATTGGAATATAAGGGTTGAACAGGGTAAGACATAGTTTTTACACAGCTTACATATTATTATTATATTTTTTAAAATAAGGTAAAAATTATAATAATGATTATTCAATATAAATTGTAAGTTCAAAGAATCCAATTATGTGAACAGTATCGTTTTTTGCTCTTTAAACGGAAATCCAATGGATGTGTCCTGTTTGGTGATGCTGACGAGGCAATGTATTGAATATTGTAAACAGGTATCTCCTTCTCCAACTTTACAGAGTTTATTTCATTAATGAAGCGAAGCACTCCTAAAAAAGCGAGGGTGTTTTCATTTTTTAAGTTACACCAAATTGGTTATTTCGCTCTTCATTCAGTCTTTAATTAATTCAAGAGTACGTTGCGTACTCTGTCAATTTCAATGATTTGAGGATGCTCAAGATAGACCACTACAGTGATGGGTGATTGTAGACTCCGATCCAAAAGAGAGACTTAGTCCTAGGGTACCCTTTCTCAAAAATGTTTAAATGATAGGCGTTTCAAGCTGAAAGGTCTGCTGTGAGATCATAGGCATATTAATTACTATTCTTTGCGTATTCTTCAAGATTTAAACCTGTGCCCCGCTATCAATTACATAATACAGTATTGGCTATTAAGTCGTAAAAGGTCGAGTACAGAGAGATAGTCTCCGTTGTATAAACATTTCATAATCACGTCGTGAGGCGTCCATTCACATGTAAACTATACCTCTAAGGCCGAAACGTGTCGAATTATAGGTGACTTTTTATAATTCCCGAAGTAGGCTTCAATGTTCCCACAATTCCTATTATTACTTTCTGTGGTAAATTTCCTTTCACAATGTTAGGGATATTGATACCCGATAATTGAGTGAAATTAAATATCTTGGTTTCATCTCTCTTAATAGGGTACTCCTGTAGTATTCAAAAGCGAATTTTCAATTTCCAAGATGACGCTGTGGTGATAATTTTACTTTTCTGACATAGAGAGATAAGCCCTCCAACAGTTGAAAACAGGTTCTGGACAATACAGCTGTAACAGCAGGTTTACTTTTTTTTTAAGAGCAAATTTAGGATTTGACCGTGATAAAATGTTCTAGTATCTACAGATGGTGAATGGTCTTTCTTGAGAGAAGATATCGCCATTTAATCGACTGTAAAATTCATAAGTATTATTTATGACTTTAGCTGCTTTATCTATATGTGCAGCTTCATCTTTGAAACTGTAAAAACCCCATGATTTGGAGAATGAAGATTGTTTAAGCATCGTCTAAATAATTTAACAAATGCTCTATAAAGCTTCTATAAGGATAATTAGCCGCTGATGCCTAGTGAGTTCCGTTAAAGATAGACACTTTCAACCTGGGAAGAAAACATGTATAGAACAGGAAAATTTGATTCTGTAATATACTATATGGTCATCACCCGTAGGAAGATCTGTACCATCAGGTTTTGTCAACTTCGTTTTTACATATAAAAACACATTAGAGGGGTCTAGGTATTGATCAGAAGTACCTGGAATATTGAACCTAGAGGAACATCTGTATTGGTAATTGAATGCAGAGGATTAAATTTACTGATAAAGTTGGACTTCGCTTAACGCTAATCTGTGTAAGGGTTCATTGAGAAGAGAATCCAATTCACTCTTAAACAATCAGGACTGAGAAGGATGAAGGAAATGCATCTTGCATGTGCCGAGCTCTGGCCGTATAATGAACATTTTCATGAAAACCTTACCTTATATACACACATCGTATAAAAGTTATCCAGTTAGTATTTAAATAGCAAATACATCATCTTTATTTTTTTTCTTTAAGTTTTTTTTTTCTTAATCTTTTTCTTTATGACAATCTTCTTGCCCCCTCGCCCTTGACCTGACATTTTACGTCTTATTTTACGTTTAACATCATCCAACATCTCAATCTGAAACATCGGCAATAACGTCTTTTTAATGCTGCACCGAGGGTTATTTCCAGCAAGCATAATCTTGAATGTAATGCAAGCCTGTTTCTATAAGCTTTTTTACCATATACTCCCCACCTCTCCTGAGTAGAGGTCTTTGCACTTCTCCATAGCTGGGGCGAAAAATCCACCAAGGCCATACCCCTCTGCATTTTTGATCCTCCTGAATACCCTTTCTTCGTCCATTTTACAGGAGTATCTTTCTTATACTATCTTTACACTTTGAGAGTATGTTAATGAATGAAAAATATACCTGACTAACACCTCTTATATATTCCATTACTGCATCTGTTTCTCTCTAATATGAACTTTGCATAACAGGGCTCCATCTGTAAAGGGGAAGGGAATTCCTTCTACATCTTTTATATGCAAGCGCACAGAGTCAAAATTTGTATCTATTCAGAGGAAGATAATGAACATTAGGGGAATGTTATAACTTTACTCTCTTCGGGAAAATATACTACACTGCTTAATAAAGGGCTTTAGTATTAACCTAAATATTGATGTCAATTATAATTTGTATATACAATAGGCATTGCTTGGATGATTAGAAGCATCTCGGATGGGGTACATGTTAAATGCAGTACTGCGATCTCTGCTTCATCTTTTAGTTCATGTGGAGTCATGCGGTTATTCTCCACAGATAGTATAACCCTCTTCAACATAGTAGGGATATCATGAAGTATATCCAACTCAGCATCACGTCTACGAATATGTTTACGTTGCCATGGTGGATCGTTCGAGAAAAAAACATGTCCCGGTCTCGTAGGTTTACATTTACTTTTGAACTTAAAGATATTATTACTTTATCTTCATAGGTTCGCATTTCAGTTTTGTATACCAAGTCCTTACACATAAAACTCATATCAAAGAGAACGTTTAAATGACTAAACATAGGCAAGGCAAACCGATTAAAATATGACTCCGCAGGAGTAATTCTTCAAAGAAGTCCATTCTTTTGTAGCAATGTTGTCGTATTCATCTTTTTGGCAATTTGTAGTCCTTTTCAGATAACGAGTATCTTTCCACTTGTATATACTAGTTTCAACACATTCTACCACATTCTGTACACCCCCATGCCAGAAAATAGGATTGTGAGGTAAATTTTCTATGTCCGTATTTAATATCATTTCACATAATCCTACTTTTGTAGTGCCTCTCTTCGTTCAGCTGTATAGGATTCATTAACACGGTTGTAAAATCCGAGAGTT
Organism: Trachelipus rathkii; assembly: GCA_015478945.1. Taxonomy (NCBI): domain Eukaryota; kingdom Metazoa; phylum Arthropoda; class Malacostraca; order Isopoda; family Trachelipodidae; genus Trachelipus; species Trachelipus rathkii. The sequence goes on from JABUQX010056020.1 coordinate 27,763, forward strand.
TATTATCAGGATGTAAATCCAAGGAGGCTGAAGAAGGCAAGAGTTATATAAAAGTGATCTAGCACTCTCCATGATTATAATGACAACTGATTATTGATTTTAACCTCACTTGCTTTTATATAAGTATTAAACTTGGCAAGATATCCCCTTCATTTCACAAGTAACTGCTTATTTTTTCCTTTACCTCTGTAACAATATTTTTTTTTATCAATTTTAATACTCATGATTTACAGGATTGAACCTTACTTTTTGTATTCCTGTTTTATAAAAATCCTCCTTTTTATTTTTTCAACACATTTAAATCCTCCAGAAATCTAACTTAAACTGCACGACCGAGGGTGGATATTGTGGACTTTAAAACACTTCCGTATCAACCCGATTCATATCCCTTTCTGAATCTTTCCTCGGTCCGTGATACTCTTACAATAATCGTTCACCTTTATTCCTGAATTATCTTTATTTTGTTTTCACTCAATATGCACCATACGTCCTCTAGTTTTTGACATCCTCTAAAGGCATGACTTTATAGTTTTTATGGTAAGACCTGTTTATACAGAATAAGCCAGGTATCCAGTATATCAATATACTTTAAAATGTTCATCTTAGTAAAAATACTATTGCATGCGCTCCTTTAAATAGTACGTTGGACTCTTTCAACTATTGCCGCTTTGTTTATACGGAAAATGTGTTGTAATAGCTTATACCATACTCCCAAGTCAGCTCCTGAAACTCTCGACCTTGAATTCCATTCCTGAATCTGTCCAAATCGTTTTAGGTGTTCTCCTCTCATCCTCTATAATTTCAAGTACTGCACTGGCTACTGTAGCTGATCTTTTATTTTAAGGGCTTCAACCCCAAGTATCTAGAGTATACGTCAATTGTAAAAGTATATATTGAAACCTTGCAATTATTAAGAGCTGTATTTAATCATTTCCGATAAATCTAACTTTGCCTACTGCTATCGAAGCTGCGGAGTATGGTTTTCCGTGTAGGAATTTTTTTTCTTACAGGTTTATGTAGAATGCCTCTTCACCCTCCAAATATGCTTTTAACTCTTTTTTCTCAAATATTAGGATTCTTAAAGCAAACCTAGTGAAACCCGCAAAACTATTTGGCTCCCTCAGATCTGAAGTAATACTTATCAATACGCTGCCTTCGCCTCCATGTTGTCTACTGACACACGTGTAAGCGGCTTATATATATATATATATAATTATATATATACTTATATTTTATTATATTATATATATATATATATATATATATATATTATATATAAATAATAAAATTGTGATATTAGGTCGCAAGGGATATAAAGAAAGAGAAAAAGATTTAAATAACATTTATTTATACACAAACATTACAACTAAATAAATATGTGATAATACATAATTACGATTTAATCCAACTATGCCTATTATAAGGTGTTTTTCTTGTTCGTCCTCTGGTAACACGTTTAAATTTATCTGATGCGTAAGAAGTGCCTGATGGACTTGAATCAGGTCTTGGCGTAACGGGAATATTATCTAAGTCTGCTAATCGCGTTGTATTTAAGATTAAACTTCTGGGAAAATTAATAGTCCCTGAAGTTCTTGTTTGATATCATTCCATCCTTTACAGGGCCTTTCTTTCCCAGTTACGTGAGAGATCAGCTATCAAATCCACAATATTTGACCCCTTAACTATTTCATCATCAAATTACGTCTGCCTGCTTCATTCAAAGTTAATTGTTCTTTTAAAATATTATATAAAGCTAC
>JABUQX010056021.1:0-37500 GCA_015478945.1 Trachelipus rathkii
TCCCTGTCCCCCCAACTGTCTGTATGGTTACCTCTTGTTTGCTCCTACGTAATGCACTTTTAGTATTTCTTTTTTCCTCCTTGCATATTTTCCCAAGCATCTTTCTTTTGAACTTCATCATTTGCTTTTTAGTAAATTTCCATTCAATCACGCTTCTTTTTTAACCTTTTGAACCCGTTATATGCACACCTCTCATTAGCCGAGATTCGCTGTTAATCATTCCTTACTTCTATTTACGCATCATCACTACATCCTTCACTTTTGCGCACTACTACATTGCTTGTCCATGTCATGTTGTACTGCCCCCCAGATTTGTTCGTATCGAAGCTTATTGTTCACTATTCGAATTCGTATTTAATAGCAAGCAAGAGAGAGCAACTCTTCACATCGTTATCCTTATTCATTTTTCAGTCTTGCTCACTTAACTCTTCCTCACGCTCTTACATCAGTTCCCTACTTGCGCTTTCGTGTTCTAAAAGCCTGTCCTCTACATCCATTTCGCAAAAGTCCCGAGTATCAAATAAATTTTAAACACTAGAGACGAATATTTTCGGGAACATTTTAACGAATTTTAATTATTATCAAATAATGATAACATGAACCATCCTACCCCTCACATGTATTTATATCATCCATATTTCACATACTTTCATACATCTATCATATCAACTACAAAATCCTCCTGACTTTGCGACACTTCGATAACCACTCTACCTATACACACATTGCTAGTATACGTGATTTAATAAGAGGCATTAGACGAGATTATACTCTTGTTGTTTATATCAGCAAGTGATTAAATTGAGCACACATTGTATTACTCTCTCATTCACATGAAATCAATACATTCTCCTCAACATACGCATATTCTCCACGCGACCCTGAACTTTTCGGGATGCTGACCGGACAAAACTACCATTGTTATATCGACCCATCCTTCTTATTTGTATCAGTCATATATATGCAGGTAAAATTTATTGATTGTAAACTTCATTCAGGTCCCCCAACACTTATCACAATCTGAAGCTCCGTATTCTTCACTACCACTAATATCATCCAAAGTAGACATACTTATAATCAAGATATTGATCTCCAAATTATATAATGAATACTCCTTTTCCAACGTTTACCTACTCAGCGATGGACTACTAAGCGTCACAAGCCACTCCACAATTATCGATGAGCAGATTCATAATCTATAAAATGAATACTCATTAAAATTCGAGAACTCACCTACTACACAAATGTCACTCGAAGAAGCTATAGTACGCAAAATCGGGTCACTCATCCAAAAATTGCATACAATAGGGCCTAGCGACAAACCTTCTCTCTACTCATCATGATGCATTCCTCCATACAGTTATATATTTACTATAAACCACAACCTTCACGACAGTTCTTTTCATGCACACCATACTAGTGACGATTCTACGTGAAGATTTCCTTTCCAATTCTTAGTAGTTATATTCAGACATCAAAGGAGCAAAATCAATTATTCGCACTATATTTTAATACATGCACTTCACGCTCCACACCTTTCTTGCGCTCTCTCAACATTTAATTTCCTCTGACATTGCGTCGTCACAAATTTACAGAATTCTATACCTGGGTCATACAATTTCGGTGAGACCGAAAATTAGAAGTCTTTACAGCGATCCGATTAATATTAATTTCATTTCGTAATTTGATGACCATCTGCCGAGGCCATGCATGCAGCATTTCCTAGCAAGAGATAGGTGGTAGTGGGGCATCCAACCCAAACTACCACCTGTCCCTTAGTCGACTCTTACGAACACGCAGCGACGGTACCTATTTTCGAAGCTTTGCATCCTTAATAATATTAACTACCCGCACATAGGGATTAATATATGAGTAGTAAGGAGTATAGTCTGTAAGGATGTTCTTCTAGATAATGGGTGTTGTATTTAATCATGTGTATATATGATATAATCGGTGTAATAAAAGTGGTTGGTCAGTAATATGTTGCCTGAGGATGAGTGTGTGAAGAATATGAACGCAAAAGAAGAAAGACAGTCACCATAAAAATTGAGGAGGCTAATTTTCATTCGTCATTCGAGATAATGCGATGTACTCATCGTCACTCTATATATTATTATTCATTATTATTATTATTTATATTTTAGTTATTATTTAATTTATTATTAATTATTATTAATTTATTATTATATTATTATTAATATTATTATTAATTATATTCAGTTTATTAGAATATTTATCTAGACTGAAAAATGTTTTCTTATCTGTTGAAAAGGAAGAGTAAGGTGAAAATGTTCAGTATATCAAATTTAGACATCAGAATGAATAGAATAAGATTCTTTGGAAACTTGAGGATAAATAATTCGTAAAAGTTTCCTTTTGAGTGAGCTGATCTCATTAGAAGTGGTGAAGGTAGAAGGAATTAGAAAGGTAAATTATTATGGATTAAAAACAAAAGCTTCTGAGGTATTATTATTAGTATTTATATTGTTAATATCATCCATCATCCGGCTGAGCCCCTTCGGATACCCCAGAACTTTACGTGGGATGTTGGATCAAGGACTGGGGCATTCGGTCCCGAACTGGGGGTTTATGCAATAAATGAACCAGCAAACTCCGAGGCATGTCAAAGATTATCTAAGTCTATTATAAATGTAAGTGTTCGGTACAAATTTCTTATTTGTCCCACAGCTGCAGAGATATTATTATTATTTATGAGGTATGATATTATTATTATTGATTATTAATTATTAATAATTATTAGTTATTGATTATTATTATTATTAATATTTAAATATTTGCAATATTATTTAGTTATAAAGTCTTGACTATAAATTACTACAAACTATTAAATCATCGAGTTGCACAAATTATTGTCGATGTCACTGATTTGGTAAGTAAACTATGACTAAATTTAATTGAAATTTGTATCTTAACATAATTTTTCTTTTTGAAATTTTTTTTGTTTTAGTCTCAATATTTTCCAGTTCAATAGAACTCCGTGGTTACTACCCGAACTTCGAAGAATTGGGTAGACGTATACTGCCATCTCCCAAAAGCCATATGCTCCAAGAATTGCACACTGTGTTACCCCTATGTGGCTGTCTGGGCAGGACGATCCCAATACTGAGGATAGTCACTCTTCGTGTTGCATCCAGAATCAAGGGCGCTAATCGCGATAGAGGTGTGCTTGGGCGATGCTGTGCGGCAGCGAATTCGACGTTCCGTTCACGACTCAATGATGGCCGGACATTGATCAATATTCGGATTGCACGCGGTATGCTGCCCGTGACTAGCTCGATTCCCGTTCGTTGTGCTTGATGGGTATCTTGCTGCCAGCAGCAGCTTAACACGAGGGAGGAGAGAGGGACTCATTTCGAAACTGTTTCACAACTCTCACCCGTGTTGGTTTTTTGGGATTCTTTAAAATATTCCAATCCAAAATGTGTGGTGTAACTTATACCGTTTATCGTCACCAAAATGCGATTTGCTGATCGGTATTTATTGTAGAGCTCTTATCTTTACAGGTATGTACTTGACATAGCTTGCCCACGTTTCGAGACATACGTAACTTAATTCTTGTGTTGACATCTCTCATTTAATGATTCTCTATTGAACATCTGACAGAAATATATTTTCCCTCACTGGGGGGCACGAACACGGGTGTCCTTACCATTATGTGGTAGTTGACCATACCCAATTATTCATTTAACTCTGCTTTGTCCTGACATCCACTATACTGCTCATTCAGCATGGCGTATATCGATAGGGGCTCATTGGTCTCCTGCTAGAACAACTGTAACTATCTCACGTCTCCGACCACTGTACAGTCTTTTCCTTTCCTACTTGCTGATGCCAATTCATTATTTAGTTTGCGAATGATTAGTTGAGCGGCTAAATTACTCACCTTGGCCTACAAACTGTCATCGTTCACTACAATCCACTGTGTGGAAAGCGAGATCTGCCCTCGTGCTACATACAGGCAAGCCAACAACGTAAACTCATTGTTGCAAGATACAATGCTAGGCATTCTACAAAAAGAGAGTTATGAGTGGCTCTATTATTATAGTCATAGGCTATTAGTTCGGACTTAACTGATCTCGTATGGGTATATAAACAGGAGGACCTAATTAAAACAGTATGTTTAGAAACGATAAGTTTACTACAGTCAATCTTTTCGAGACATAGTACCTTACTGTGGGTATTTGGTGTATTCGAGCAAATTTCTCGGCAGCACTTCAGGGAGCGAGTCAAGTTTTCATCCTGTGACCCACAATACGCTCAGTACAGTCATAATTCCGCCCGGGAAACAAGTTGTTGATAGAGTGATGCATTTACCATTCTTGGCCACTTGTTGTAAGCGATTGTACCGAAACCTTTTAATGAATGATCCATTGAAACTGCACTCGGGCCCCGGTAATATTTCTATCCTCCTGGAGAGGATCCTTCATATAATCGATTGTTCACGAGGGGCTGAATTTATCAGAGAGACTACTATGTTTGCAATTATTTGATCACTTCGGCTCTAGAGGGTACTATTACTCTAATAATGATACTTGTCTAATCTCCATGTACTGCTTTTGAGCGTTTCTCACTCTCTTCATATACTATATCGAATACCATAGCCATATTTACAAATCTGGAAAGGCTGTAGTCAAACCTGCAGACAGCCAAGAGGAAATTCGTGCTCTGTATATGTAACCGCTCCAGTGTAAGTTTGAGGAGTGTGTGCGCTATATAGGTCTTTGCACTCACGTTACGAGAGACCTACGTAGCATTGTTGTCTTCGGAGACTCAGATGAGATACAAAATAAAAATGAGAGTTACGTTAGGGGTTCTATAAATCATCGCTCCAGCACGGGAATCTCTCCGTTGGACCCACTGATATGTAAAATTTCTCTTCAACCTTGAAGGCTTCCGATTCAACATGAAGGATGGGAATTCTCCATAGCTTACGCTCACTGGGATCATTAGTTACAATTTCATTTCACTTCTCACTTTCATGTCCTCTTATGTCTGCGAGTAGTGATCTTGTCTGGGTCGCTGAGCTGGCGCCAATGTGTTTTCTCAATTTTTATTGATAATTGACGAGGAATCAGCCTCAGGAAAGTGTCATACATCATGCTTTTGCTGTTGATTTAACGGTGTTATTGCATTAGTACCTCCATCATCGATTTGCGGTGCTCTCTGCCATTATGGCTACACCCGGCGTGTTTATATTACTTAGGAGGTCAATCATTTCATGGCATGGAACGACAGGTACAGCTGGCTGTCAATGGGGTAGCTTCGTGTGGAGTTCACCCTGGTACCTTTACTTTCTCCGTAACTAAGTACCAGTGTTTTTCAGATAGATGTAGTAACGGATATAGACGAGTTGAATTGTTCCCTCACTTACTAGACTTTGTATATAACTCACCCGATTATCGCCTGAGTTGGAATTGCTGCGGTTTTATGGGTTATGTTTTGAAATTACCGCCTAACATACTCTCCCCCCCCATATTACCTCAATCAAACTCTGTATCCAAGATAAATTCCTGAGAGGCAATGCATTAAGATTCTAGTGTCATGACAATAAATGGTTAGCGCGCTACTACACTGTGCTCTTACGATAGGCAGAACGTAAGTTGTGACAATTCTTTCTCCCCCCACCACACCCAGGGATATATTAAAAAATATAACTCGACCCTTTAGAACCTTACATGCTACATATTGGAGTGCTGTCGAAAGGTCATTCTTCGTTTTGCATGTCATGTTGGTCTAAGTCAAAGTTGGATTATTGCGTTTGCGATTACCGTACAAGACATCTGGTATAACTGCGCCTTTCCGACCCTCAATATCAAATTGAGGTCTGTTGAGGATAGACTCTTGTAGGAGCATTCATTCTTCCGCCAAAGCAGAAGTTAAGGAGGTGAGGTGGGTGTGAATGCCTGGGTTTATATGATTTACATTAGTAGATTTTTTTTAAAGAAAAAAAATGTGCCTGTCACATGTAGCTTTATTAGTTATTTTCAATTTTTTGCGTTATTAACATTAAATGTCATTTTTTTAAATAATATAAGAGGCTGAATATTAAAAACCATAAAATACAAGGTTTATTCTAATTTGAAAGTAGTGAGGATAATCTTGTAAGAAATAAACGATTTCCATTCATGGCGATTAGTATGGTTTGATAGTATGAATAGGGAGCAGTAACTACCTTCCTCTTGATAGTTTTTATATATGTTTCAGAGGTTAACTAATTTAACAGTAGGTTTATTGTAGCCAGGCAGACTGCTGAATGTAGTGAGCTCTACTTACTAATTGTTAGAGCTGATTATTTTAGCAATTCTACATATCAGAATTGGCAAATTGTTCCAGAAGTTCGCCGCAGCTCTATGAGTGTTGAATAAGAAAGAATAGAAGATATGTTAGTATATTGGCATGCTCTGTTGTTGATTCATCTTTGTATAATGCGAGGTCTAAATTAGAGTGGGAGAACTGGTGTGAGAGATGACAAGGACTAGAAGGACTCTCCAACTAGACGCGAGCACTTTTGTGCGTGGTAGAATAACTCCTAAATAATCAATCCAACGAATCTCCGTTAGAATAATCCAATGTGTGTAGCTCACACGATGCACAAGTCACACCCTATCAATATTATTGATTTGGTAAGATTGAATACATACTTTTTCAAATTAGAATGCCTTACTTTAAATCACATTCTTTCTCTTACACTTAGTAATCATATCGGCAAATATTGTCCACACACTCCAACTTTTACATGCATGCAGTATACTAGTGTGATGAAGGTACATTGTGTGTATGATGTCGTACGACTGAGCACAAGTAGACGAGAGAGTAGAGTTAAGTAGGAATGACGAGTAGGAGAGAGAGCCAGACGAGTAGAAAGAGATGAAAGCAGAGAAGAGTTTGTAAAAATGAAAAAGTCGAAGAGAGAAGAGAAGAGAGACAGTAGAGAAGAGTAAGAAGCTGCTAGATTAGAAAAAGTTATGAGAGCGGTATAGATGAAGAAGAACGAGAAGAGAGAGAGAGAGAGAAGCAGATGAGAGAGAAGCACGATGCAGAGAGAACTAGACGAGCGTAGGAGAAGATGAAGTGTAAGAAGAAGAGAGATGAATGAGAGTAAGAGAGAGTTAGAGAGAAGAGTAGAAAAGTCTGACCGAGTACAAAGTTAAGTTAGAAGAGATTGAGAAATCGAAGGATGAAGAGAAGTATAGAGAGCAGAAGAGAGAAGAAGAGAGTAAAATGAGAAAGAGTAGAGAGAGAGAGTTTATGAGTAGAATGAGAGAAGTAGTGAACCATGAAAAAGAGAGAAGGAGTCAGAAGAGGATGATGAGAGTTTCCGAAGAAGGACGATGATGCAATAAGCAGAGAGCGCGTAGAGAAGTGAGAGTAGAGAGAGAAGAGAGGAGCAGTAGGATAACTAGAGAAGGAGAGAGAAAGAGCTAAGAAGAAGAGAGGACGTAACGAAGAGCAGAAGAATTTGTTGACCAGTGTTATCCTTCTGTAGTTAGAGGTATAAATGAGAGAGAAGACGAGAGAGAGGAGAGAAGATGAGGAGAGAAGTTAGTATTACCGAGAGAGAGGAGAGAGAGAGCGGAAGAGTATGAGGAAAGAGGGAGAGGAGAAGACGTAGAGGAAGAAAGAGATAAGCGCTTGTTTAGTATTTTGAAAGAGATGAGAGACAAAAAGAGGAGAGTATAAGAGAGAGAGAAGGAGAGGAAGAGAGAAATAAGATGAAGAGAGAAGAATGAGAGTAGTTACGAGTAGTATTTGAGGAAAGCACAGATTCGCGGAGAGCAGATCAGAGAGAGAGAGGCTTACTAACGGAGAGCACGAGAGCACTGAGGCACGAGAAAGGGTGAAAAAGTGCTGAAAGATGAGAATTTAGTATTTTTTGAAAAAGCGAGAGAGACAGAAGATGAAGCTAGCAGCAAGCGAGAGGATGAGAGAGAGCAGAGAGGAGAAGAGACGACGATGAGAAGAGGAGAGAGTTGAGAGGGGAGAGAGAGCAGGAGGAGGAGAGATGAGCTAGAGAGGCTCCACTGCAGCCCTAAACCAGTGAATCAACAGCCATTTAAAATGGTTCGAACGAGAATGACCAAAATCTGTCTGAGTTAGAAGAGGATATTTATAGAATTACCAGAATATCATTTAAAGAAATTTTCCCGACAGGCGAATCACCAGCTTGAATAAGTGAAGAAAGTGCATCAGCAACCAGTTCATCTATACACGAGATAACCGGACTTAGTCGTCTACAGGAACTTTATCAGCCTATAGCCTCCGCTAAAAAGGATCTAGCCAATAAATATTAAAACATTACACTATTCTCTCTTTCCTCTCAAACATCTCATCTCCGTCGTCTATTCTCGTGCAACTTTCTGGTGCTCTCGCATGGACCTCTACAGCATCTCTCTTTCCTCATCTAGCGTTCCACTAGCTCTCTACCTCACGCAATCCTCGCTCTTCCATCTCTCGTCCGCATATCTTTCTTTACGCTCTCCTCATCTCACTCAGTCTTATACAGTCTTCAATTTTAAGAAGTTATTCAATAAACTATTGAAATATAGACTCATTTTTTTTTAGTAGTTTATCCTCGATGAGAGATTTATCTTACCTGAAATAATCACAATCGTCTTCTTCTTCTATCATCTCTTCTTTCCTCTCCTCACTAAGATATTGATTACATTTAAGATTTTACGTGTTTAAATTGTCACCTGAATACATTACTATCGGATGCTTGAGCCAAGTATATATATTATAGGAGGCTATCTACGTTAAAAATAATGAAGAATTTAATATCTAATCTATAATGTGAAAGGAGCCCAGCCATTCAGGTGTTATCAGATAACATAAAGCTTTAAAACATTGGCAAATATATATTCGTTATTTATTCACTTGAGAAGAGATAATATGTAATATATTTTATGGGAAACTACTTTGAAAAAGCATTATACTACTATAATATATATATTATTTATATTTATTATTAATTTAATTTATAATTATATATATTATTATTGGAATTAATTATTTATTATCTATTTTATTATTTATTTATGGCTGAGTTTTACGGTGTAGAAAATGTATTACGATAAATATAGAGGTAATGAAATACTGTATTGAGAGAGTTATAGTGGTGTGGAAGTAAAAGTGGGAAATATGAATCTCCGAAAAAGGAAAAGAATTTGACAGATGTGTATTTTGTGTCATGGGGAAAGATTGGTCATGTAGTTGTTGGGTTAAGCGGATTGTAAATTATTATTGTGGGAGTTGTTGTTGAGAATATACGACTAGGCCTGGGAGACCTCGAATTAGAAAAAAATGGATTATGATGTCAGTGAGAACGATGTCTGGAGGTAGAAGAAATGGAGTTTAGAGAAACGAGAAATAAAGGTGACATTAAATTTTATTGTAATACTAAGGAGAGAATGTGAGAGGAGGAGAGTTATTGTTAATGGCTCACATCTGGAGACCAGGGGTGTCTGAACCGAACATCGACGACATATTCTCTATTATTTGGAGGGTCCCGCTGTCCTGTGAAGCTCCTAGGTGGATTGTTTTCTTTAACGTGCGACGAGGCTCAGCTATTAGGTTTATATAAGGGGGCGGTAAAGCTGGGCTTTCTCTTCGACTTCTGGAAAACATATTCTCTATTACTTTTTCCTGATTTTCCGTGGTGCGTAGTTATTCTCTGGGCAGCTGGCTCACCACGTCAAAACTCAGATCTTTAGGATTAAGTGAAGAGGAGTAGAGATGAAAGATAAATAATACGTACGTAAAATGTGAGATAAATAATAGATATAAGTTCTTAACTGCAAGTCTGTTCGAATAAAATTTCGATAATTCTGACATTAATGTGAAATGAAAGTGTGCGATAAATTTCGAAGTTTTGATATTCCACGAATAAATCAATCATTATCTTGACATTTCACTTCTTCTTGAAAGTCAAATCTCTCTTATATGGATTAAAAAGGAATATGTAAAAAAGTAAATAATTAATTATATTTAATACGGTCTTATCTAATAAATGTATAATGCTTTCTAATAATGCTTCATGCATATAATTTTTATTTTTTGTTTATTGAGTAATATTTATTATTGTATTTGAGACAGTACACCCTTGAGGCTATGCGTGCACCTGGTTTTCATGAGATACACACAACCCAAGGTTAAATGAAAGTAGTTCAAGAATGTAGAACATATTATGGTCAGTATCATCTTCGAATCAACGAATTAATAAATAATAGTGAAGTTATATACTAAAAAAACTCAAGTTGCAGATTTTTGTAATTTTATACTATTAAAAAGCAAAGATGAGATTGAACAGTACCATTTAAAGATGCATAAAATCGTTGAAATGTCCACATTGAGCAGTTCATGAATTTAATATGTAATTTTAAATCAATTCATAAAAAATTATTTTTTTAATTCACAGCAATATGAAATTGTTAAAATGTGAGGCAACATTCGCAGCTATAAATTAAATTTGAAAGAATACTTATATAAAAGACACATAGCTTTGTGGATCCAGCTGTAAGAGTATATCTATCTATAATGTAACTTGAGAGAGTGTGAGCATGAGAAGTAAGAAAAAGATGAGACTAAAATAAATCATCATGGTGACGGTAATTTGACGTATGTAAAAAAAAATTGCTTTAATGTTTGTATGTTGTATCTTATAGGGATGTTTTCACACATAATACCACTACCATAGATGTTCCTTCACCTACATTTTAATTTCTCATTAACAGAGAATTAGAAGTTCTATTTAAATGAGTGGCTAGCTACGAAATGACATCGTAAAAGGCATATAACAAAATTCACATATGCAGTAATCTTCTCAATCACCGCACAAAAACAGACAAGAATATTACTAGAATCATTGCTGAGTGCAGACTCATTGAAGATGATAACTGAAAGAAAGAGACACACAAGAGAGATCACATATGTCTTGTAGCGAGCAGAATATATAAATCAAGTTTTACATGTAAAATGTTGTATGCAGATGGACCAACGTAAATGAGGTTGAGAGAAAACAGGCATCGAAATATAAATCCCACATGCTAAAATATCAATGAAAGATTAGGAACAGGTTATATATAGAAAGTGTGCTAAGACTGCCGAGCTCAGTCCGGAATATTGAAGATCGTGAGAAAGATTAGGCAAGCTAAAGAAAACGACACAAAATGATTAGTCGTGAGAAGGATCAGAAAAAAAGTGATCATCTAAATGTTCTGAACGGTATGCTATGGGTAGTGCAATTAAGACGAGGCTCAGCTAATAAAGCTCAACTTGCGAGAATGGCATGGAATAATATAAAATTGTTTAAGTGGTTCTGAGTGCAGCTATGCAATGTACGAGGGAATAGGAAAGTTTAAAAAAACACAATGCTTGTGCAAGTTCCCAAAATATGAAGTGAGATGCCCAAATTGCTGCCTGGGTACCCTGAGTGTCAGAACTTCATGGACGTGAATTACAAGCACAGGATACTAAAAGTATACGAACACAGGTGACGGCGCGATCAAAGATAGAGGGTCAGAGAATACTATAAGGATATTATATAATTGTGTCGGATGCAGCGTGATGTAGATGTTAATGTTATAAAAAGAGCACTAAAATCCACTTGCTAAATCAGGAAACACTCTATTTATGAGGTGTCTTTTAAGAGTTGTTGATCGTAGTGCCAAGACTAATATGAATACTCGAGTGAGAGTGAGAAAAGTACTACAGAAACACCACAACACACGTAGTTGCTAGTAGAACAGTCAAAATATAAATGTTATTAACTGTGCGCAAGGTGCAGCACATAGGCGTGGTAAATGAAGATAAAAACGGTACTAAAACTTTGAGCATTGCTAAATCATGAAATCAGAAACAGTGTAGTTGTAAAACTTGTTAGTTATAGTGAGGAGTAGCAAGACATGTATTGTACGGTAATGGACAGAATCAAACTTAAATAACATAACACATGGTTATGACACTCGAGAATATAAGTATTCAACATCAGCGTCTGCAGTGTCGTCTTGTGAGTTGATAAATCGAGAAGAGATTCTACGAGAGAGAGCCACTTCGGCATGAGTCAATCCGTATAATAGATATATATAAGATTTGATTTCAATGTTTCTGCACAATGGAACGGTCTATGAATGCAATTGTATTAAAGTGATTCACTTAAAATCACTTGCTTAAAATCAATGGGAAAACAAATATTGAATTAAATGTGTCTGAGTGCAAGCTATGGAATGTATCAGGAAAGTACTCTTAAAATCAACATATGCTTGTCACTTGAGAAGTATTGTTTACCTCTCCCGACAGTTGTTTACGATCTCAGGCCCGCAAGATAGTTTATACGTTACGCTCACGCAGCAGTTGTTACCATTCTCACCAGTGCCACGTTGATTTATACGATCTGCACTCACCACACACGCTAAGTGTAGTTACGGTGTCTCTTGTATATCAGGCATGGTCTCCCGCGCAGTGTAATGAGCCTTTAGTCTGAGTGATGGTGGAGGGGAGTCTCTCTCTGGATCAAAGTAAGGATCAGGGTAAATTTCACTACAGCCGCTGCCCTGCAGTGTCCTAGAGCGAGAACAATCTAACACCGCAACACGCAGACATCCCCATTAGGTCGCAATCTGTCAGGGTGGGTTGAAATGGACTTATAGTCTCAACAGTTCACTGAATCTATCATACAGATATCGAGAGAAGATCGGAGTACAAGGACCCGATTTTTCGAATGAGAAATGAGTAATGGTCTGGAGAAAGAAAACCCAGTTCAACATCCGGGTGATTGAGTGCTACGTGAGGGTGGGATGGTGGTTGCATTTCGTTTCCAAAATGGAGCGGATGATGTTCTCACACAAGAAGGAGCAATAATTGAACCTTACCCTAGGTTTTTCGGTATTGCCTCTTCCACGTATCAAACCGCTCCCCGAAGTCTTGTACTCTATTTGCGTTGCGACTCTTCAGTGCCTGAGGTCCAACACGAGAAATGATAAGTTACGATTCCCACGCGTACGTTCAGAATCTAGATTGCAGCAGATTACAATGTTGGATGTGGCAGCGCTGTGCATCGATGGTTACTGACTTCAGTGGCCTTCGACCTGGGGCCGTGACCTTCACGGCGTATTGTTAACGCTGTCACGGAGCGGATATTTGTCCAAATGTTCGACGCCGCACTGATGGTAGAGAGTGGAGATCATGCTAGGCTCATTCATTATATGAGGTAGCTCAGGCAATTCTAGGATGAGAAAACCGGGTGTTTGAACTACGCTTGAAGCGTTCTCAGCGGGACGCATGCACCGTTCCGACGGGTCGTGTCGTCGGGCGAGAAAATCTGAACAGACTGGGTGATCGGGTACTCACGAGCGGAATGAGAGTACGGCGTCCCGCGTGCATGGATGGCGAGTTTCCCTGCCTTTGGAGGGAATGCCATGTGGACTCCGCGGAAGATATGGGGTGCCATTCTACGCACGTCAGGCACATGTTCAGGGGGGGGTAAACAAAATCTCTCATCCTTAGGTCTGAGGTTTTGGACCGGATGAGGGATAAATACCTCCTTCGAGGAGTGAAGAAAAAGAAAAAAATATATACCATATACAAAGAGAAATAATAGGTTGGGCCAATACTTGGAAAGTACAGAAAACAAATTCCTCCAATGGGTGTATCAACATGAAAGAGGCAAGCCAACAATAACCTCGCTAATTAAAAAGAAAACTGACTACATGATGTGAACAACATTACAGTGGAACAAGGCCAAAGGTGGGAAGAAAAAACGCAAAAGGAAAAGACAAAATATTAAAAGACATTTTCGAAGCAGATAGGAAGAAGAAACATATAAACCAGTGACAACAAGCAATGGCAAAAGAATTTAAGAAAATCAACTTGAGAAAGTTTATAATAAGGGAAAAATCAGTGGAAATACTCACGAGGGGACAATTGCAAGCAGAAGAGGAAAGAGTGATTATAGCTGCTCAAGATACAATTAGGACAAGATTGCATCGAAAGCATATAGAAAGGGAGAACCTCACGGACAAATGTAGAGTGCGACCGAGACACAGAATGCGTCCCTCACATTTAGCAGGAGTGTCGGACCTCTCTAGAAAGAAAAAATACACTGAAAAGACAAAACACCATCTGCAAGTTGATCCATTTTTAAATGTGCCAAAGTAAACATTTAGGACAGAAGTAGCCAACTCCTGAAACACAATCCCCAGAAATGAAAAAGTGGAAGGAGGCGGTGCTCGCTACCTCATGCAATTCTGTCATCCCAGAGGATGTAGCAGTCACCCATATAAGAACGCGGACATCCGTGTTAAGGAAACAATGGAATCAAAAGTGCATATAAAGAAGTGGGAGTCCCAAATGATATAAACGTGAGGTATAAGAAAAGAGAAAGGAGAATAAAGAAAGACTCAAACACGAAATAAGAAGAATGTGGAACACCATGACATCGTGGTGATTCCAATAAAAGGCGGAACGTGGGTGTAATAAAGAGAGTCTCATAAAACATCTGAAGATCCCAGTATCTGTCAACACACTGAAACTGAGCTTAATGGTTGTAAAAAAGAGCATTGCAATCTTACGACTTGTCTTGTGTTAGGATTTAGGTAAAACATCTTTTTGGAATGTCCTTATGGTCAAGTTTCGACCACGAATGTTCTTACCTATAGATCTCCGAATAACCCCTTAAATGGGAGAAAGAAAAAAAAAAGATTATATTTATATTTAAACTGTGCTGAGTGAGTAAAGTTAATAGTAAAAGTCACTAAAAAAACCACTTGCTAAATCATTGAGAAATATAAAATTGTTTCAAATGTTCTGAGTGCAGCTCTGAATGCAATAGTTTAAAAAGACCCATGCTTGTGCATGAATACATACTCCCTCGGAGTATGTTGACCTTAACGCTGATGGGGGAGATCTCCGCGATGGGCCGGCTTCGGTGCGGTTTTTCCAATCCTAAACGGTTGGGAAGACGGTATGGAGGCCTACATGTCGTGGAGCGAACAAACTGCAAAAACTGGATTATAACCATGAGAAGAAACAAAAAAGAAAAACACTGCCAGGGAATCGGAAGCCCTGGTCCCGGCCCCTACTCATTACGAAAGAGAGGTGGGGGGGAGGAGCTCTTTTGTGAGCAGCAGCAAACAATGCTCTCGGGCAATGCTGAGAGCAGATGGGTTTAGATATACCCGAAGTTCGAGCCCAGCGCGAGTTCAACTCCCCTGCGATGGATGTTAGAGAACTTGGATCCTCCCACCCAGATAACCAACCACAGAAAAAAAAGAAAGCCTCTTACAATTGTAGGGGTGCAATTAGGAGTATGTGGTCGGAGGGGGAAGAAGAAAGAAATTTTTTGGTGTCTCACTTACGCTAGACATGAAATATTCCCAAGGAAAGGAACGAGTGAAAGAGCGAAACAAATGATGTTAAAGAGAAAAAAGATAGATGGGGAGAAAATAGAAAATACACCAGATATGAGATTCAGCAGCATTGCTACAAACATCAGGATAGGAAAAACCAACATAACCAAAAGAACAATAAAAGATTATTGAAGGAGGAGGTTGAAGAACGTACATACATAGGAACGTCTGAATAAATAATATGAGGAGACCAAGCAGTGGAAAGAAGATGTAATGGGTACACTATCCGAAATCGGTATATATGGAAAGCTATGATAATAGGAACGTCATACCAACGCAGAAAAATAAGAGTGAACTGTGGAAATATGTAATTGAAAAAAGGGTCGGCGCAAATGATTTTATGAATATAGATTTAAGAGAAGCAATTTAAAAATGTGGCAGGGAAAAGCATGAGTTAAGCAAAAGGAAACTGTGTATTCTTAATTTTGTTAAGAGGAAGAAGAAGAAAGCAGGGAAGAAGAAAAATGAAGGATTCTACATTACCAACGAAGGAAGACCTTGAAGAAAAAAATGAATAGCCAAAAACGTAGTAGAGAATAGAAGAGGGAAGAGATGACTTTATGAAGTAGTAAACAAGAATATAGAAAGAAAGAGCGAGAGCGCGAGAGAGGCAGGGCGTAGAGAGAAAGAAAAAGGAAGAGCAAGACGGAGAAAGCAAGAGAGAGCTAAGAATTGAGGCAAATTGTTGGAGTCGAAGCTTGAATTACAGATAGAAGAGTGTTGAATTATATTATTGAAATAAAGGAGGGACTGGAATGCAAAGAGAAAATCTACAAGGACAAACACAATAGTAAGATAGAGGAAATTAGTGTAGTGAATTTTGGAAGTAAAAGAGGAAGAAGAAATGAAATGGAACCGAGTATAATGATTAGAGAATGTTTGTTGGAAATATAAAAATATAAAGGATATTCCTGCCGAAGACTTGGAAACACAGGAAAGGGAACTGATGACTGAAATAATGAATGTCCAAACAGGAAACGAAGAATCTTGCTCAGAGGAGGAAAATGCTGATAAAAATAGCAAATACAGAGATGAAGACCTCATAAAAGAATCACGGGATGCAAATAAAAAGTATCAGAGAAGGGTTCAAATATTGAAATATACGATGATAGCACACATAGTACTACCAAGAAGGATCACAGAGAATTGTAGTTTGACTGAGGTTAATAGATTATATTATTCAGTTGCCAGGGCAGTAGCGGACTTTATGAAAGCTAAAGTATTCAACCAAGAAAGCAGGAGAAAAAAGGAAGAACAAAGAAAAGATACCACCGTGGAAATATAGACTGCAACAGGAAGTAAGTAAACTAAGACAAGAGGTATCGATAGTAGATGCTTACCGACGTTATTTTGTAACGTCAGAATCAATTGAAGAAACTAAAGCCTCCAAATTAAGACCACGAGAAAAACGTAAGAATAACATCCATATTTAGATAAAAACTGAAAGCTAAGACTACTGAATAAGGTATAAAGTGTCTAAGTTTGAAGAAGAGCCGCCCAAGAAAAAACAAAATCAAATGTTTAAAAGAGGATCAGGGAAGGTTCCCTATAGAGAAATACGAAAGATTCCATAAAAGTGTCAACCTCCTCCCAAAGAGGGCAGTGGATAGATTCTGGAAAGGACAACTCTATGACAGCATGAAAAACGCTTTATAATCAAGCAGAATGGCAGAGCAAATAAAAATAGCCAAGGAACACTAATATCTGAACAAATGGAACATGTGCAATTAACAAAAACAGAGAATTAAAGATGTAATTAAAAGAGTAGCAACTGGAAAACACCTGGACCCAGAATAGAGTTCAAAAACACGGAATGTCTTAAGAAAAAGAAGAACAGGCGAGGGGAACCGCTTACCGGCCTGTTGATACGGAGGCGTAATTTGATTGATTTGTGAAAGAAGAGATTCCTCAGTGGTCTAACAACTGGAGATCTTGTGCTGATCCCAAAAAGCGAAGAAACAGAGACCAGAAAAGTATAGACCCATCACGTGTCTATCAATATTTTAATAAGGTATTTTTTTTTTTTTTTTTTTTTTTTTTTTTTATTTTTTTTTTACGGGAGTGTTGGCAAAAGGATCCAAGGACATTTGGATAACAATAACTTCATAAGCGAAGAACAAAAAGGAGTTGTAAAATAGCGTAATGGAACTAAAGACCAATTACTCATCAACAAAATGGATTACAGAAAATTCGCAGGAGCCCAGAAAAACACTAGTATCGGTATGGATAGCACTATAGAAAAGGGCCTACGATATGTGTTTTCTTCTTCACTTTAATGGGATTTCAGAGAAGTTTTAAAAATACATATAAAATTAAGTAGCCCTGAAATTATAAGATTCATAGACAATGCAATGAAGATTATGGAAAGTTAATATAAATCTCCATTATGAAAAAGGAAGCTTTGGAAATATGCAGAAGAAAAATTACCGGGAATATTCCACGGGATGACTCCATCTCTCCTTAAGTATTGTGCTCGCCATAGAATCCTCTGAGTGTTTAAATTAAGGTTTGCAGAAAGGGGGATATCGTACTAAATTCGAGGAAACGAGAAGAACCCAAGAATAAATTTCCACCTATTCTATATGGACCGACTTGACTCTAAGCTCGTCAAATAGAGAAGAAACCATTAAACAAATGAAATCGTAAAAAGGTTTTCTAATGACATATGCATGGAGTTTGGGCTTGACAAATGTGCGTTTGTGCTACTCAAGAAAGGCAGAAGAATAGAAAGTGAGAACATAGAAATTGAAGGAGATATAATTAAAGAGTTAGAACAAGAACGCACGTATAAATATCTCGGAATAGAAGAGTCAGAAAAAATAGAAAACAACATAATGAAGGGAAAAATAAAAAAGGAATATAGGAGAAGATTAAAATTAATCTTAAAAACAGAATTGAACCCCAGAAACAAGATGCAAGCCATTAGCACCCGGTACTCCCATATGGTTTTGGGATCATCGACTGGATGCAGAAAGACTTAAACAAGCTGGATGTTATGACCAGAAAAATGCTGCACGCACATAAGATGACCTATAAAGACCAATGTGTACCACGGTACATGTATCCAGAAAAAAGGGAGGAATGGGAGTGCCTAAAGATATAATATACAAATCTGAAATAATAGGAATTGGGCAAATATTTGGAAAGGGCATGATGGAAGGATTCATTTTAAAAAGTAGTCCGACGTCAATTCTGGAACCTTCTACAACATCAATATAAAAAAAATGATTATCTAATGAATGTGAGATTTGATGGAGAAGGCAAAAACAATGAAAGTTTGGAGAGAGAATAAAGAATGCTAAGATGACTACAAAGAGAGAGAGAGGAAGCCAAATCTAGAACCAAGGAAAAATCAAACATTTTGGCCAACACCATAAAACACATACTGGATAAGCCTTCCATTGACACGTAACAAATCAAAATGAAGTGAATGAATAAAGGATGGCTAAAAAGTGAAGAAGAAAGAACCATTAGCAGCCCAAGATCAGGCCCTCAGGACTAACTGGTTCAAAAAACACATAGAAGGGCAAAACACGTAACGGACAAATGCAGAATGTGCAGTGAGTCCGGAATCAAGATAGTCACACTACTATCTGAGTGTAATTTTTGCTCAGAAGGCAGACTACACAGGAAAGACACGAAAACGAGTGTGGCGAGACTGAGGTCCCTATGAGATTAATGGCGAAAAATTTGGAAAAGAAGGGTAAAATACAGTTAACCACTGGGAACATAACCCAAACATTCGACACACGTACAAGAGTTTTAATACTATATTGATACAACATACAACCGACGCCAACGAGTCACTCATAACAACGCAGGAGTAGAGGTCATGGGGCTAGATCAATAGCGTGGAAATAATGCTTGAGGTGATGAGAGGTTGGAGGGGGGAGTGGAAGAGTCTCGGCCTACGAATTGAAAAAGAAATGAAGATACCAAAGGTTAAATAACGAACTAAGGAATTGGGGAATATATTGATATTTAATTGAATTTATATTTTGTTTTCCAGTATTGTGGGTGCCTCGGGAACAATAAAAAAGAGCCTAGAAAAACATCTCGAGAGACTCCCGGTAAAGGTATCCACACTGGAGCCTGAGTATGACAGTAATCAAGAAGAGTTTAAGCATACTAAGAACTGTGCTGGGGTATCGATGAGACACCGAAGAAGGAAAAATTATGAGGGTTGTTCTTAGGATTTAAGGTTTAATCCCGAACAACGCCATAAAGGAAAATATATATACCTTAATAAAGGGAGTGTAAAAAAAAAAAAAATGAGTTATTTAAAACTGTTCGAGTGCAGCTAGGGTGTAATGAATACAAGAACCTAAAAAGCACCCACTTTCTACAATCAGGAAATAGTGAAATTGTTTAAATGTTCTGAGTGCAGCTAGGAATGTAATAGGAAACTTAAAAAAGCACATGCTTAAGCATGAAAAATGCCAGATGAAAAAATCCACATATTTTAATAAACATGGAGAATATATTGCAGTACAAGCCTTAATTAGTGAAGATCGAAATGGCGCAGCAATCGTACTTATGAAACTAAAGGACAACTAGGATTAGTAAAGTGATAATAGAAAACGGTAGAAGAGGTCAAAAGAAACTTATTTATGTTGTGCAGGTAAAATGTTAGCGGTATCCCCATCTTACAATAGTCCCACTCAGATCCGACCTCCTTCTACATCAATTTAAAATTACGGCAACGTCACGACTTCAGTTCCTTAGTTATGAATTAATCTCATTTTACGCAATGATATCATTATTGTCTAGAATTATAAAAAAAATAATTATGGTATTGCGAGTAATGAAATCAAAGTTGAGTTGTTAGTGACACTCTATTCTGCACTTTCAATAAAAATTTAAGAAAATTTTTATTGAATTTTTTTTAACAAATAGAATAAATTTATAATTTACTTTCTTCCAAGCTAAAATAATTGCCTCACTTTTTAAGTTTTTATTTCCTTTTCATTATTTATGTTATTATTTGTTTTTTATATTCAAATGTTTTTCTTAAAAATAAAACTACTACCAACGAAATTTCCTTTAACGCGATGACCTTAGATTTGATTTTATTATTTTTAAATCTGCAAATAAGTGCTCAGCATTCGCTCGGGTGTGAGGCAAAGCTATAACTATATCTTGCAATATTTTAGGGTAACATTTGCCTGGTCAATTTTTCAATGGCTTTGTTGCGATTGCCTTGATGTGTTCTCCATAATTAAGAGCTAAGCATGAACAACCGGAATTAAAATTTATTCGCAGCGCGCGTAGCTTTTGCTATTATCGCCTAATTTTAGATCAGATTCTGCTGCAAGAAGTATTGTAAAGTGTGAACTCGTCACCTCATGAGTCCACTCAATATTAATGGCATTGAAACATAATCAATTAGTACTTCTCCGTTTTGACATTCAATAAAATTGTATCCCATTGACCATTTCCTCAGTTTTTGTTAATTTTCTTATTTAAAGATTCGGTTCGTATCACTTTTGTGATGCGTTAATCCATTGTAAAAATAATTTATTAAAGGTTTTTTAAATTTTTAACCCCTTACATTGAAGTTTTTTCACATTCTTAAGAGAAATTGCTTAGATATTACTGATTACTTGGAGAGGAGGAGGATAGCTCTGGAACCGTCTAGAGTGGAAAGAAGAAAAGGTTTCAGAGAAGAGTTCAGCTTAGGGCAGAAGGGTGTCAGAAGAATACTGCAGAGGAGGAGAAAGCTGGAAGAAGAAAATAAATGTTAATTGTTTTGCAAAATGCCATAAATAGGACTTGAGGAAGAGAAACCAATAAGATGTGTATTTCATTTCTACTGGAAGAAAAGTTTTGTGTCACGGAATAATAGATTTTGCACGGGATTCCGGGAAGAATGTATAAGTTACGTAGGTTTCTATAGTTTGAAGGCTATAGGATTCTGAAGCACGTCGTCCTTGACGAATATCACGAGAACAGCAGAGCTAAAATACCGGAGATTGGTAGTTGTTGACAGGAAAGAGAGAGTGGTGTGCGCCTTCAGCTGGGACAGCTTGGACAGGTATAAAGAGGATCCTAGATAAGAAAGGGACTGGAGAACCCGGAGGAGGAAAGGGTAACGGAGAGACAAGATTGAGAGGTTACGAAAAGATCAGAAACTACTATCTTGAGAAATTTGTAGGAAAAGCATTGGTGGGAACATTCTGAAATATGCAAGATGGATGATTTCAACATCGTGGAGGGGCAGTAAGCAAGGAGGCTTTGGGTGAAAACTGAGGATAGAGTAAGAGTCAAGAGAGTAGGGTTTGCTGTCAGGAAGAACAAACACCCGAGTTTCGGTTACGAATAAGAGATGAGGAGGAGAGGTGATGTTCAACATAGTGGAAATTGGGGTAAACGAACGTGTATTAGAACAGGCCGTCAACTCCCAAGTGGTGATAAAGGGAGGAGTGGATGATGGACTGATTAGATATTTGTTCCAAATCTCTGCGTGAAATGTGGTCTTCTTTCATAGGTTGGAGATCACTTGCCCTGGTAGGTACGAATGGATTCACTGCGTTGACCGAATAATCTTGGTAGAGTTTTGACTTTTGACGTTGTTATTCCATATATACATCAACTGCTTCAGCCAATTTATGAATATTTGCATCCCCTTTCAAAACCGTTAATAAAGGTACAAGATCCTCAGGTAGAACACGAAGAAGCATCTGTTTCATAAGGTTTTCATTTTGACGTAGAAGCATTTGATAACTGCTATCTCCTAACGATGCTTTAATTCTGTTAAAGTAGGTAGTGGACTTCTCACAAAGTTTAAGTTCCTGCTGAAATAAGGTTTCAGCTTTCTCTTTATCAGTTGGATCATACGTTTCAGTTACAAGGCGAATCAATTCCTCATATGTTTGGTCGTTGATGGGAATACTTATTCTCGAAGTTATGGTCGAAGGTAGGAGAGGACCAAGAAGTTGGACTTTTCAATATTATCATCCACAAAATATAGGCTAAATAGAAATTCCACTTTGTCTAACCACTTTCCCACATCCCTACTTTCAAAACGAGGAATATCCTGCACAGAGAGTACTTTCCTTGTTCTTCGATGTGGTTCGTGTGATGGGGTATGAGAACTATCACTCTCACCTGATATGCTGTAACTCATTTCTATTTAGATTATGATTTTCATTTTGTCCATGATCCAATTTCAGCGCATCCTTCAGGCTCGAGTAATATTTCCCCAGCACTTGCAGCCCATTTCGGTCCTCTTGATGGGGCTTTGCCCAGATTGGAAGAAAAAGCCACGAGGGAAGACTTTCCCTCTAGGAATGACGAAGGGGTTTCTAGCCGGAATTCTGTGACCGAAGATGAAACAGATTCAAAAATTGATGTCGAGAAAGAGAGGTGAGTTTTAGTAATTTTTTTTTCTTTGTCTTTTTTTTTATATACCTCAAAGGTTACCAGGAGTCATAATAATAATAAAGAAAATAATAATAAACAATATATGAATATAATAAATAATAAATAAGTAATAATAAATTAATAATAATAATTTTTAAATAAATAATAATAATAATAATAAATAATAATATAATAATAATAATAAATAAAATAATATAAGAATAATAATAATAATATAATAATAATAATATAATAATATATAATGATAATAATAATAATATAATATTAAATAATATTTAATGTAATAATAACAATAATAATACTATAAATATAAAAAAATAAATAAAAAATAACAATAATGAAAAAAAATAGACCTCAAAGGTTACCAGAATAATAATAATAATAATAATAATAATAATAATAATAATAATAATAATAATAATAATAATATTAATAATAATAATAATAATAATAATAATAATAATAATAATAATAATAATAATAATCCAAAATCAAAATCAAATAACTTTATTTCTCACTAATAATACTAATAATAAACAACCTAAGCCATTAAATATAATAAATTATAAAATAAGAGAAAAGTGCTACTAGAAGGGACGTTTTCCGTCCATTGAGCCCAAAATAATAGTAATACGAATAACATTATAAATAAATAAAAAATAGTATAATAGTAAATATACTGATAGTAAATATAATGATTAATAATAAAAAAAAATTAAAATAATAATAATAATAATAATTTAATAATAAAATAATAAGATATACCAATAATAATAATAATAATAATAATGATAATAATTAATAATCAATATAATAATAAATATAATCAATAACAATAATAATATTAATATTTAATAATAATAATAATAATAATAATATATATATAATAAATTTAAATAAAAGAATATAATAAATAATAATAATAATAATAATAATAATAATAAATAACTAATACAATAATAATAACATACTTACCATAATAATATAATTAATTATAAATAATAATATTAATAATAATATAATAATAATAATAGATAGTACATAATACCAAGAAGTAACACCTAACTAAATAATATAAGTAATAATTAATAAATAAACCATAATGTAATTCATAATAAAAAAAAATTTTAATTAATAATCAATTAAGTAATACGTATTATACATAATAAACTAACACTAAATTAACCATAAATTGCTAATTAACGCTAAATAATGAATAATAATAAATAATAATAATAAAAATATATATAATAATAATCAATAATAATAATAAATTAATAATAATTAATAAAAAATGACTTGGGAATAATATTAAGGCAGCAGATGTTTGTCATAATAAAATTTATAATTAATTAAATAAATAATAAAATAAAATAATAATAATAAATTATAATAATAAATAACATAATAATAATAATAATGATAATAATAAATAATTAAGAATAATAGTAATAATAATAATAATAAAAATACTATAAAGAACAGAAACTCCTACTACTTTTATTTTAATAATAATAATAATTATAATAGATAATAATAATAATAATAATAAAATAATAATATAATTAAATATAATATAATAATAATATAATAATTAACAATAATATAATAATAATAATAATAATAATAATAATAATAATAATAATAATAATTAATAATAATTAATAATAATATTTAATAATATTTAATAATATTTAATAATAATAATAATAATAATGTTAAAATAATACCAATAATATTAAAATAATAACAATAAAATAATAATAATAAAATAATAATAAAATAATAATAAATAATAATAATTAAAAATAATAATAATAATAATATAATATAAAGATAGTAAAATAATAGCAATCAAAATAATAATAATTTAAAAGCAATTAATAAGATATAATAAATAACATATATGACTGATTCAAAATAGTTATGTTAAAATAAAACAAGGAAAAATGAATTATTAGTAATAAAACTAATAATAGCCAAGAAGTAACAAACCTCATAAACACCTAAGTCTAACCAGTCATCCAATTGATTCGTGATGAAAGAGAGAAGGAAGAAAGAATGAGAAGAAGAAACAACACCGTATCAAACGGCCCGAAAAAAGTAGGTGAAGAAGAGAAAGAAAGAGAAGAAACATTTCCAACATCTATCAATACTATACAGTGGTATTAAAAATAAAATTAATACTTAATATAATAATAATAATAATTAATAAATAATAATAATACACATTAATCATTAATAATATAATAATTATAATTAATAATAATAATTAATAAAATAATAATAAATATATACTAAAAAATAAAAAAAATAAACTCAAACAATAATAATAATATAATACAATAATAATTATAATAATTCAAATGAATTAATAATAATAATAAATAATAATATAATAATATAATAATAATAATAAATAAATAATAAATTAGTAATATAATATAATATAAAATATAATATAAATAATAATAATAATAATAATTATAATATCTTATAATTAATAATAATAATAATAAATAATATAATAATAATAATAAAATAATAATCATAATAATATATATATATAATAATAATAATAACTAATTTAATAATATAATTAATAATAATAGTAAAATAATTAATCATAATAATCATAATATAATTAATAATAAATTAATTAATAAATAAATAATAAAACTAATAATAATTAATAAAATAATAATAAATAATACATAATTAATAAATAATAATAATTTAATAATAATGAATAGTAATAATATAATAATAATAATAATAATAATAATAATGAATAATAATAATAATTATAATAATAATAATAATAATAATAATAATAAATATAATAATAATAATAATAATAACAATAAAAATAATAATAACGAATAATAATTATAATAATTTAATATAATAATAATAATAATTAATAATAAAATTAATAATAATAATAATAAAATTAATTAATAATAATAATAAGAATAATAATAATTTAATAATAGTAAAATAATAATTAAATAATAATAATAATAAATAATAATCATAATGATTAATTTAAAATTAATAATAATAATAATAAAATAATAATAAACAATAATAATGAGGATAAGGGAAATAATAATAATAATAATCAGAATTATCATTAATAATAATAATACATAATAATAATAATAATAATAATAGATAATAATATAATAATAATAATAAAATAATAATAATAATAATAATTAATAATAATAATAATAATAATATAATACATTAATAATAATAATAGTTATAATAGTTTATATTAAAAATAAGTAATAATAATAAAAAATAATAATAATAATTAATAATGATGATAATAAATAATAATTAATCAATTAATAATAATAATAATAATAATAATAATAATAATAATATAATAATAATAATTAAATAATAATAATAATATAATAATAATAATAATAATAATAATAATAAGATAATAATAATAGTAAAATAAAATACATATAATAATATAATAATACTAATAACTAAATAATAAAATAAAATAATTAATAATAATATAAATAATAATAATAATCAATAATATAATAATAAAATAATAATAATAATAATAAATATAATAATATAATAATAATAGTAGTAAAGTAATAATAATAATACATAATAATAGTAATAATATGAAACTTAGTATAAATAAAATAAATAAATAAATAAATAAATAAATAAAAAAATAGTATATTGAATCGCTCATCAAACTGTTGTAGAATAGGGGACTTAACAGTGAGGTAGGAATGCCCTCGGTTAATATTTAGATATAAGAAGTTCTGATAATTCTACGAAACGAACCAATGGTGAGTGATCCTGACATTGGGGAGATTATGTCCACAATTCTATGCCGCTTAATGAGATAGCCCTTCCGAGATTTGCTAAGGTGAATTTCGCTTTGTCTAAGGTGAAGGGAATTTGTCTACGGAATTGTTTGTTATTAACGTTTGGTCTGTACATTATGTTTGCCAAAAGGATCATTGCAGTCCTTTTGGTTGTATTTAAAGATATGACTACTTACAGTGAGGGTGTAAATATCGTGAAGTTTTAGCAAAGAACAAATTTTTGAATAGTGGGTTTGTGTGTTCACGGTAGTCGAGCCGTATCACACGCAATTATTTTTTTGCATAACGATTAGGGGTTGTAGCAGGTATTTCACTTGCACAACCCCATACCGATAGACAATAGAGTAGATGTGGATAAACAAAGATATAGTAAAGGTTTTTATATGTTTGGAACAAAATTCGCTTTCATCGTAAGCGAATGATAGTTAGCATAGGCATTAAATTTACTATGGAACTATTTATGTTTCGTTTGAAAGAAAAAAGCTTTGTCGCAAGGATTAACACCAATAACTTGGCAGCGATAGCCGATTTATAATTATATCTTTTGCTCTTACATTTAGTTGAATAGGGTTCTTTTGTTTGATTTGTTATTACTAGGTAATTTGTTTTTGTAGATTTAGGGAGTTTTTAGCCCTAGCCCATGTTATATAGTTTTTAAGTTCATTATATTACTTTGCGTTAAGTGTTATTATATACGACGTCTGATATTAAGATTGCTGTGTCATCAGCATATTGAGAGTATTGTATTGAATTGTGACAATTTTGAAAGTAATTTGTATATATATTTTAAAGAATAGTGGCCCAAGTATGGAGCCCTAGGACACCGTGGGAAAAATGAGGCAAGTGGATGATCGTGTCTCCAAGCTGACGATATTTGTGTTCGTCGGATAAGTAGACTGAAACCATTGAGGAACCATTTCTGATACCAAAGTCTCTCTAATTTGTTAAGAGTAGGTCTGTGCGGAACTACATCGATGCTTCTCGAGAAATCTAACAGTAAAAGTACATCTGTTTGTTTTTCATTTAGTGTTTTGTATAGTTTTTCAGTAAGGAATATCAGAGCATCCTCTGTGTTGCGGTTTTTGGTGAAGCCAAACTGATTTTTGAGAGAGAAGCCCATTTACATGCAGGTAATTAGTTAAGTGTGAGCATGACTTAGATTGTATTCAAACGATTTTACCAGTCTGCTTATGTAGGAGTATAGGATGAATCGGACGAGAAGTTTTTCCGGAAGGAAGGTGTCAGAGCTCTTGGAAACAGGGGTAACTTTTGCAATTTTTAAGTCAGTTCAGATATTAATGTAAGTCAACTTGAATTGTCATCAGAGAGAGGCTAAAATTAGGGGAGCATTGTCTACTTCTGTATGCAGTTTGTAACCAGCGGACCACTCTGAAGTCAGAGCCTGTTATTCATGAGGACCATCAATAACACACTCCAACGTCAGATGCGTTGATCATTCTTTCGAGATGCAAAGTTGCCCTTCTGTGGTTCTTTAACAGTCATCGGCAAAAGACCCTCTCTGTTATCTGAAACTTCGGCGTACTCAAGGCTCTGACCCCTACCGGTAGATAATAGTTAGGAGCTTCAATTCATGTGGCTATGCGTTGTTATTCGTGGACTAGTTCATCACCTACTTTTTAATCTGTGTCATATTTTTGGTTTCTTAGTTTATTCTGGGGTTGTCCGGTTTTGAATTGTCGTAATGCATGCTCCATTGCAGAACAGTGGGTTGGAGATTGAGTCTGGTTGAACTTATCAATCAGCAAAGAAACTAGCTTTGGATTTGTCTTATTAGTTTTTAAGAGTCGCAGGAGTCATTCTGGTCTGTAACATGCGCATCTGGTCATAGTCCCAGCTTAGCACTTTATGTAGGTTGCTGTCTTTTGTTCAATTGAGTTCAGTAATGCTTAGTTCAGCCATTTATCATGACTCTTTTCTGAGATTGTTTTGGTGTTTTCATTGAAAGTTATAATTCATACGTGTTCGCTAAAGCAAGGTAGCTTAAAATTATTCTGTGATTTTTCATCTAATAGAGGATTATCGTTGATGAGCAAAGGAGAAGTCTGTATTTTTTATTTGGCCGCGTAGCAAGTTGTTTACGGTCTTCTCGATATTACCCTATTATTCCTATTTTCTGCTGCAAAAGCAGCGGGAACGAGTTAGAAGACTTCTAGACATTGTCAGGAATGCAATGGGTACTGGTCTGAGAGGTCAGCGTGTAGTCTAAAGGATTTAGTTGTGCCACGATTCATATGGACACACTATCATGCCTCAATTGATAGTCGGGTCTATTGTGTTCATGGCCGTCTACATTTCGTAATATAGATTAGGTTAGCCGTTTGACGCCATATGTCAATTAGCAATTTTTTCCACAAGAATTGGTATTACTGCTAGATACGTCAATATTAAAGTCGCCAGCTATTACAGAGATCCCACTTATCAGTGTAGAAATGCATAGTTCATCGAGTTTTTGTATAAAGTTCACCCTATCTCCCTTGTGGTGGTCTATAAACACCTAATAAGTTAATTGTTTTAGATCCCTCTTTAAAAGTTACGCCAAGAGCCTCGATGTCAGATTTAATGACTGAGAAAATTTCTTTTGCTTTTAGACACTTTTTAATAAGCACTGAGACACCTCCTCCTTTTTTTACATTACGGCAAACATGGAATATATAATAATAAATTAATAATAATAAAATAATAATAATAAATAATCTAATAATAATAATCATAATCATAATAAAATAATAATCATTAATAATATAATAATATAAAATAATAAAATAATAATAATAATAATAATAATAATAATAATAAATTAATAATAATAATAATAATAAATAAATAATAATAATATATTAATATAATAATAATAATCAGAATGCAATTAATATAATCTATTATATCAATTATAATACAATTATAATGCATAATAATAATAACAATAATAATAATAATAATAATAATAATAATAATAATAACTAAAATAATAATAATAATAATAATAATACATAATAATAATGACAGCAACAAGATAATACAGAAATATGTTAGTTATTAGATTAAACTATAAAATAATAATAATAATGAATAATAATAATAATAATAATAATAATAATAATAATAACTAATAATAATAATAATCAATTGAATTAATTAATAAAATAATAATAATAAGAATAATTAATAATAATCGATAAAAATAAATTTAATAACAAATAATTAATAATAATAAATAATGGAAATACTTAACTCGTAAGTTTCCTAATCTTCCTGTACCAGAAGGTGATGAAAATGGCTATGATTCTCCTCACAAACTTTGATTTTGTACCAGAAAAAACTTATATTTAACACATTTACCAATTCCGAATATAATAAATTAGTGGACGTATAATTCATTCGATGGTTACAGCACAAAGTAGAAAAAAACACATAAGTTACTTCGAAGAGCGCAATTTATTGACTCTTAGTTTTATACAAACGGAGAAAACCTCAAACATCGTAGAAGTGAGAAGTTTTTTTCTGAATTTACGCTGTAAATTGGGTAAGTTGCTTTCACGAATCACACACCCAAATAAAGTCTGCCAATCATATTTTGTTGATGATCCATTGGTCGCCGGTCGCTGTAAGTCCAGCAACGTATCCTGGTGAAATCGCTCTCATGCTCCTCTGAAATACCCCCCATGTTCTCCTCTACGATTTAGCAAGATATTAACATAAAGGATATGGACTTTATTGGACATCCTGCAGCCCATTTTGCTGTAATTTCTGACCAATATCTTAACAAGCTCCTTATAGTGTTTCGCTTGTTATTCCCAAGGAGCCGCGAACGCACTGCAACAAAGACCGTGTCCCAAGCTATCTCTGGTTCTTGTGCCTAGTCGAGCCTTCTTGGAATTCCTTCACTTCTATGATCTCTTTTTCATTTGTCGTCGACGAAGACCACAGGTTTGACCTTTCCTCAGACAGCTTAGGGAAGAAACCTTGCAGGTAGATGAAGGCTTAGAAGACTTCCTTATCTAGGCTGGCTTGACAAACTGTTTCATGAGTCCTAATTTTATGTGCAGTGGAGGAAACAATATTTTCTGGGGTTCCAACAGAGGTTCCCATTTGATATTGTTCCTTCCTACATAATCCCGCCTTTGGTAGTGTTCTGCGGAGGTCCTGCTGTCCCAGAGCACAAAATAACACATAAAACTTGTAAAGCCGCCGTGGAGACCTATCAGAAGGTCCACCATTTTGAAATCTCCAATTCCAATTTGTGTCTTCATATTTCAAGCATTGTAGCAATAGCTTATGCGCTGTGATTTCTTCTGCTTGAGGTGCACCGAGTGACGCAAGGGAAGAGGTCGGAATAACATTGTTCCTGTTACGGCAAGTATGCACAGCTTTGAGACTCTTCGAATTGAGCTTATCAATGAAGAGGCGCAACTCGCAAGGGTTACAGGCAATTCCAAGGGCCTCATAGTAACCTGTCACATTGTGGCAAATTCAAAGCCCATCTTGACTGGTGAGAAAAGAGTGGTGGCGTTTTCTCTAACTTGAGACTAGCTTCACTTTTTTATGATTCAAATTCCACTGCTTGGTCTCGACCGTCAAAAGCTCGTACACTGGACTTTGTAGAGACCAACATTCTGCTTTAAAGTCGTTGATGTCTTCCTTGGTGGAGACACAATATGGTTTCTCGTCCACGGCTACACGTCATATTCAGGTTCATTCACAACGACTTCATAGTCTTTCTGATTTTGCGCTTTACTTCGAGTAGATGGTCTGCTCTTCCCTTTGGAGGAAGTGGGTACAGTGAGCTCAGGGATGTTAGTGTGGAACTGCTGGACAATGTGTATCGACGGGAAAGTCTGGATTATATATAGCACAGGAGGCCATTGTTTTGCCACGCTCGACGCTTTGGAACGGGTCCACCAAACAGAAGAAGCAATTGCTGGGTGATCAGTTGGCTCTCTCCAAATTTCGTGGGATTCGCCTCAATTTCATGGCTCTCTTTCTCCCAGCTTCCAACTTGCGAAGAAAAAACATATCACAAAATTTTACAAATTATCTTACTCACTTGTTATTAAACAAATATATTAACGATTAAATCTCAAACTTTACACTTAAAGGATTCTGATCAGCTATTCCAACTTCAGAACCAAGAAACTATATATAGTAGATATATATACTAGATTATATACTATAATACTTACATGCTATGATATAATATATATATATATATAATACTATATACTATATAATAGATAGATATTATATAGCACGACTATAATATATATTTATCTATATACTATATTATATATTTACCTTCTAGAGTTCTTTTTTGCAATAGTTCCGCAGGTGAAATGGCTGTGCCCACTTCGCATATTCTTGGTCACAAACAGCCATTGCCAAAATATACTTATTAGACCTCGCACACTTTAGCAGATGTTTTTTCCACGGGTACTTTTTTTCTCGTGTCTTCATAGAACTTCATCGCGAGACTATTAACAAAATGCGTCTGTCTGATGTTTGGCGACATCGTTGATTCACATGCTAACCTAGATATGGATCTCGATAAACTAGATCAACTAACCTATATTCGATACTTGAATCTTACGGTTCTCTGTCATTGTAACTTTCCATACATCTAAATTGCCGAGAGCGTTCAGGCACAATACAACAATTATAATAGACAATGTGTTTAAAAAAATAACATTAATGTTTCTCTTGAATTGCCAATATAAATCAAGTTTGAAAAACAGCGATGTCAATCCGTAACAAAAGGAAAGTTTGAAGGGAATAATATTTCTTTCCTTTGCTTTCTACACAGAAGCAATAAGGAAATAATGCTTTCAAAGCAAAGACAATTTTTTTTTCTTTTTTTGTTACATAATAATAATAATAATAATAATAATAATAATAATAATAATAATAAGAGTAAATTCACAATTAGAGAAATATAAAAACAAAATTCTATTAATTTCAACTCTTTCCGTTTTAATATAATAATTAATTAATAATAATAATAATATAATAATAACGAGGATAATAATAATAATAATAATAATAATAATAAAATAATATAATAATAATAATAATAATAATAATAATTAATAATAATCCTAATAAAATAAAAATAACAATAAGAATAATAATAAAAAATAATAATAACGGAAGTAATATTAATGATAACAGTAAAATAATAATAATAATAATAATAATAATAATAATAATAATAATAATAATAATAATAATAATAATAATAATAATATTAATAATAATAATAATAATAATAATAAAAATAAAGAAAATAATTAATAATAATTAATAATATAATAATAATAATAAAATAATAATAATATAATTTAATAATAATAGTAATAATAATAAATAATATAACAATAATAAGATAATAATAATAATAATATTAATAATAATAATTAATAATAATAATAATAATAATAATAATAAATTAATTTTAAAATCAAAATTAGTTTAAAATTCCATCAACACATGCACGAAAATATTACACTTCAAAGAATATATATATATATATAATTATATATATATATATAAATATATATGTTGTTTATATATATATATATTATAATATATATATATATATATAGTATATATAATATATATATATATATATATATTATATATATATACATTATATATTATATATCTATTTTTATATATTAATATATTAACCTATATTTATATTTCTCTTATATATATATATATATATATATATATATATATATATATATATATATATATATATATATATATATATATATATAATGAAATGCATCGGTTGTTTACCGTAGACCTTTTTATTTGCTGTTTTAGTTAATTAATTGATCTTCCAAAGAATAATTGCTTGTTAATTTTTGTATTAATTGAATAAACTAATCAATAAATAATTAATTAATAAATAATTTTTATTTTAAATTTAATGATCTGTTGCGCCTTATTAATACTCACTATTTAAATTAATTTTTCTTAAACCTAAAGCAAAAATACACACCACACCTGCACACATTATCCTACCACACACACACATATACACACCTGCACACACGTTAACACACACTCAAGCACACGCTCACCCACACACACACACCTTCACACCTATACACAAACAAACACACACAATCACACACAAATACGCACACACACACGCAAAATATATATATACTCTTAATATAATAATATATATATATATAGTATCAGTATGTATTTTAGTATTATATATATACATATACTTATATTATATATATATATAATATATAATATATATATTATAGTATACTCACTATAAATTTAATTATATTGGACAAATTTTGGGTAAAACTATCTAATAAGGTATCTTAGTATTGTATGCTCTCTTTAACGTAGTTCTCGGTTGTAAATTTGTGAATAGGAACTTCATATAGCGATAAGGGATGGTGGGAGAACTTGGGGGAACTTGGGGGAACTGAAGTTGAAAGGGAAAGGGGGGGGGGAGTTCTAAGGAAATCGTCATATAATATAATAGCTTTAATGACGTTATGCTAATTCGGCCGCCGAAGTATCAAGGCAAGCTGCTTAAGCTGGATTATTGTCAATTGATTAATGACGGTCTAAAGATTAATTTGGTGACGCCGGAGTAACCAACGGGTTTTTTTTCCTTTATCCGTAGGAGGGGCGGAGACGAGAGCGGCGAGAGATCGGACGAAGCCCCCGAACATAGCGACGCTTCAAGAACAATCCGACTTTCTTCTCCAATCAACAGAGTTGTTACGTCTATTGGAGGAGTTACTAGTTCTGCTGTGGGAGGAGCTATTGGAGCTGCGCAGTTCGCTCCTCATCTCTTCCCTTCACTCATAGACAGGTAAGTTTGTTGCAAGGAAGGTTCGTCCTTCTGAGTCTCCTTCGATACATGAATTAAATGAAGGAATGAACCTGTGATATTTTTTTTTTTTTTTAAATGAGGCAAAAACACTTGTTGCTGCAACGTTTCTCATGCAACAAAATAAACTCCATATAAAAACAATTTTAATTATATTTAGACTACTATGATGATATAATAAATATATATAATATATATATATACACTACTATATTATTATTATATATAATATATATTATATAATTATATATATATATATAATATACTAAAGTATAATAGTATACTAGCTCTTATATTATATATACATTATATATATGATAATATTTTAGGCAATATTTCGAAATTTTATATGTATCACTATATCCTGCATAATTATAAGTACTATATATATATATATACTATATTATATATAATATTATATATATAAATATACTATATATTATATATATATATATCATACTATATAATTACTATATTATATATATATAGTATTAATTATAGATATCTTTAATTAAATAACTATATATATATATAAAATATTTATATTTATATACTTAATTATATATCATAATATATATATATATATATATATATATATACTATATATATTAATAATAAAATATAAGTATATATATATATACCATAATCAGTATATATAAGGTATATATTATATATAATATATATATATATAAACTGTAAGTATATATACAGATACTATACTATGCGTTACTATTATACTTCCATTAGTATTATACTATTATATATAAAACAACTTAGTCTGCCATAGATATAAATACCTATAATATAAAACCTATAGTATTAATGATACAAGAGTATATTAAATGATAAACAAACAGTACTATATATTATATAATATAATATATATATATGATATATATATATATATAATACTAATATGATAAATATAATATACTATATATATCATCATATATATATACCTACTGAACTTCATTATATTATATATACTATTATAGTATATATATTATATATACATCATTATACTATATATATATATATATATATTATAACTGTAATTAATATATATATATATATTATATATAGTAATTAAACTATATATAAACTATATATATATAATATATATATTTATATATACTATATATATGTATATATAATATTATATATAATATTATATATATATATAGTTATATTTTAGATATATTATATATACTATCATATATACGATATATATTACTATAGTATATATATTATATATAATATATATATTAAATTAATATATATATAATATATATATATATAATTATTATATATATATATATATAATAATATATACTATATATATATTATATATTCATATAATATATATATATATATATAATATATATATATATACTGATATATATTATATAATATTATAGGAGTATAATATATACTAATAATACCTGGTGATTGTGCGGCGTTTACTATACGTTTTATTTTATATCAATATATATATATATATAATATATATCACATAACATAATATTTTGGATATAAATATAATATATACTATATATTATATATATATATATATAAATAACTTATATTTACTTTTAGTATATATATATGAATATATATATCTTACTATATATAACTTATATAAATACATATAGTATATATATATATATATAGACTATATATAATATATATATATATATACATAATCAGTAGTATATATATATAATGTATATATATATATATATATGATAATTATATATATATATATACTTATTATACTTGAAGAACAAAAGGTGATAAGAGACCGCTTTGGTGAAGATAGGCATCAATGGTACAAAAACATAATTTTATGCTAAATTAAATGATATATGTTTCGGCTTTCTAGGAGGTTATTTTGGCTCTTAATCAATAAAATTGAAATAAATGTGAAAAATTATTATTTTTTTCTTCACAAGTGTAACCACTTTTCACTGGCAGAGCCCTATTCAAGAACGGGGTGTTATTACTAATATTATCATCACTACCATTACCATCACTATTAACACCATTAATAATGACATTATAATTATTTACTAGGCCTATGTATTAATATCTTCATTCTTATCACTATCAATTTTCATACTCTTCTGAACAAAATAGAAGCTGTCTTCAATTCACTATTCCTTTTTCACTATTTATTCAAATAGTATCTCATCTTCGGCAAAAAATATATTAACTACATGACTCAAATTCTTTCTCAAGATTTCTCTGGTTTTATTCCTTCGTCCCTAATGAAGTTCTAATCCGCAATATTATTCGTTTTCTTCTCGCAAGGGTCACGATTGTCAAAATCATCCACCACTTCTACAGATTTCCGCGTAATTTTACTAAGAGGTTTGTCCATCAATCTCTAGCAACCAATTTTGAGCAGACTATCCAGTATCTATATATGATAGTATAATGTTGACAAAATTTTTATCTACATCTACATAAAAGAAGATTATCCCCAAAATTAGCACACTTATCCGACATATACGAATTCGATAAGCAGCATCTGTATTAACATAAATGTGGGTCGGGTTAATGAGAATATTTTTATACTAAACAATAAGTAAGTAACCTAATTTCCGATTTTAAAGATAATTCATAGATAAAATAATTGACGCTTATTAACACTTTGAACTTTTCTTTATCGCCCTATTTTCAAAATTAGTACAGATTCTACTTAAATCATTTAATTTTATAAAATTAATTCAACTTAACATCCATTATTATAGTCACGGATAAAGGGACGGCAAAAATTATCCTTCTGCCGCCTCCGGGAGTCGGAAATATTTGCCCAGTCCCTACTACATACTCATGGGAAAAAAAAATTTTCCATAGTAATAAAAGAAAAATTAAAACATTTAAATCTATTTTAATATGCTAATAGAAATAATAATAATAATAATAATAATAATAA
>JABUQX010056021.1:50000-79334 GCA_015478945.1 Trachelipus rathkii
CTTGAATATTTTTCTTCTGCTCAGTTACTCCAATTATATAAGGATCTTATCCGCTCCTGTATAGAGTACTGTTTTCGCATTTTTGGTGGTTCCGGCGACACTCTTCTTTTGGATAGGGTTGAGGCTAAGGCTAAGAAACTTATAAACTGTCCCCTTCTTTCTAACTCCCTTGACCCTTTTCAATGCGATGTGACATTGGCGGACTTTCTCTTTTCTATAGGTATTACAACGGTAGGTGCTAGAGGGAATTGACCTCTCGCATTCCTCCACCACTGCGTCACCCTCGTAACACAGGAGGTGCCTTGCTCTCACATGAATATTGTGTGAATATTGGAGACTCAAGGCTCGTTCGTTATGGTGCCTCCTTCTTTCCAGCCACTTCTGTTTTGTGGTTGCCATTATCTGTTTTTCCTGATGTATTCCAATCATCCTGTCGAGAACAAAAGAAAAAAGCCCGTCATTTAGCATCCCAAAATTAAAAATGTCTTTAATCATTATTACTTTAAGTTTTTTTGTTTCCAGCTCATTTATTTTTTTTTTAAACTCTTTGGAAATTCCCCTGCCCGTGAATAGTGATTACTTGTGAAATATATATATATATATATATATATATATATATATATATATATATATATATATATATATATATATATATATAATATATATATATATATATATATATATATATATATATATATATACTGTAATATATATGTAATAATAACTATCTGCTTTAGCATTTAACTTTAAATGCTAACAATAACAATAATAATATATATATATATGTAACAACTTAATAATATATATATATAATAATATATATATATATAACATAACAATAATAACAAACCAACCTTATATGTATATCCAGGACCTCTCCATTCTTTTTCTTGTTGTTAATATATATATAAATATATATATATAAATATATATATATATATATATATATATATATATATATATAAATATAAATTTATTTTTTTTAATATAGAAAAAAGATTATAAATATAATAATATATATATATATATATATATATATATATATATATATATATACTTTAGAATTCTCATTCTTTCTGAGTTTAAATTTATAAATAAATAAGACCCAGAATACGAAGTTCATTTTTATTTATACAGGCCGACGTTTCGGAAATATTCTTTTCCATTCTGAAGGATAAAATTATAAAAACACTAATAACTACTTAAGTTAAAAACTATAAAAACATTTACAAGTTCAAAAAAACTATATTTAAAAATGAATTTAAAAAACTAAAAATATTTACATCATTAAAAAAAATAAAAGTTAATAAAAACAAATAAATAAATAAATAAAGATAAATAAATAAATAAATAATTACCTTGTGTACATGGAGGGACACTCAAAACTGAACAGATTTAAAAATGACAAAAATATTAATGACAATAGTTCGTTTTTTAATTATAATTTTAAGATCAGGCTATATACAAAGCGGACTGGAAACATACGTATTGTAATGTAAAATGTATCTTGTTTTATTAATAAAGACTCTGAAATTAGCAAACTTTCTCTCGTACCAAACTGCCCTAAAATTTTAAAATCACTACCTAATTTTTTATTTACAGGCTGAAAAATGATTTCTAATAAAGGATTGCTCTTTAGTAGACAGTTCCATACCGGTTCTAAGGCTAACATCCCTGTGACCGTCAACGCGAACTCTTAACATAAGTTCGGTACAACCGACGTACTTTCCCAAATTACATTTGGGACAATTATATAAATAAACAACATTAGAACTCATTAACGGCTCAGTAGTGTCTTTAAAAGTGAAAAGCTCCCAATTGTTAAAAGATTCTTAAAAAAAAAACAATATTAATATTTAAAAAAGTAAAATGTCTAGTCAAGGATAGGTCGAATTTTCTCATTTTCCAAAAACAGTCCACTTCGATTTATCACCAAGACAAGGGAAAGTCCAGATTTTGAGCGGTCACAGGTCTACGCGGAGAAAAAACATTAAAAGATAATAATCTTATGTGTTTTATAAAAAACATGAACAGTAGTTATTATTATAAAAATACTCCTTTAAAAAGTCCATTTCAAAGTGAAATAAACTCTAAAATTCAGAAAATTTGTAAAGCTCTATTAATTAAAGTTTTACAAGAACTTAATTAAAAATTACGATTACAGCAGCTAAAATAATTTAGGAAGAACACCTTCTCAGGGCAAGGATTGAATTATTTTTGCTAAGTACTGTAGTTGTAATTTGTAAATTTAAATTAAATTCTTGTAAAACTTTAATTAATAGAGCTTTTAAAATTTGTTGAAATTAGAGTTTATTTCACTTTGAAATGGATTTTTTAAAGGAGTATTTTTATAATAATAACTACTGTTCATGTATTTTATAAAGCACATTAAGATTATCTTTTAAATATTTTTTTTTCCGCGTAAACCTGTGACCGCTTCAAAATCTGACTTGGACATTTCTTTCCCTT
Source organism: Trachelipus rathkii (assembly GCA_015478945.1). Classification (NCBI taxonomy): domain Eukaryota; kingdom Metazoa; phylum Arthropoda; class Malacostraca; order Isopoda; family Trachelipodidae; genus Trachelipus; species Trachelipus rathkii. Next base: position 52,470 of record JABUQX010056021.1, read on the forward strand.
TTCTTGGTGATAAATAAATCTGGTGTTTTTAATGAGGAAATTCGAACTATATTGAGCAGACATTTTACTTTTTTAAATATTAATATTGTATTTAAGAATCTTTTAACAATCTTTTAAGGACACTACTGAGTCGTTAATGAGTTCTAATGTTGTTTATTTTTATAATTGTCCCAAATGTAATTTGGGAAAGTACGTCGGTTGTACCGAACGTATGTTAAGAGTTCGCGTTGACGGTCATAGGGGTGTTAGCCATAGAACCGGTATGGAACTGTCTAATAAGGAGCACTCCTCTATTAGAAATTATTCTTTAGCCTGTAAATATAAAATTAGGTAAAGTGATTTTAAAATTTTAGGACAGTTTGGTACAGAGAAAGTTTCTTAATTTCAGAGTCTTTATTCATAAAACATATTCATTCTACATTAAATAGTGGTTTCTTCAGTCCCTTTGTATATAGCCTGATCATAAAATTATAATTAACTAACAAACTATTGCTATTAATATTTTTGTCATTTTTAAATCTGTTCAGTTTTGAGTGTTCCACCATGTTGACAAGGAAATTATTTATTTATTTATCTATTTATATTTTTATTTGTTTTTATTAACTTTTTTTTAAATGATGTAAATATTTTTAGTTTTTTAAATACATTTTTAAATATAGATTTTTGAATTTGTAAATGTTTTTTATTTTTTAACTTAAGTATTTATTAGCGTCTTCATAATTATAACCTTCAGACTGTATAAATAAAAATGAACTTCGTTTCTGGATCTTCTTTATTATATTTATATATATATATATATATATATATATATATATATATATATATATATAATAATAATAATATATATATATATATATATATATAATAATAATAACATATATATATACTTTATTATAATAACAATAATAATAATAATAACATATATGTATAAAATAATAATATATGTATTAATATAATAATATATAATAATAATAACTTGTATATATATATATAATATATATATACTATATATATTCTTTCATATATATATATATATAACAATATATATATGTATCGACCATCATAATATAATAATAATATATATATATATAATAATAATAATAGCATATATATGTATAATATTAATAAAAAATGCTATGTATGTATGTATGTATGTAGGTATATATATATATATATGTGTGTGTGTGTGTGTGTGTGTGTGTATGTGTGTATGTGTGTAGGTGTGTGTGTGTGTGTGTGTGTATGTGTGTATGTGTGTAGGTGTGTATGTGTGTGTGTGTATGTGTGTGTGCGAGCACTCTTGAATGTAATTTGAAAGTGAATTGAGTTGTATATTTAATTTCTTGCCTTTTACTTACTATCGTTTTTCGTTGGCTTTCCATCGTCGCTTCTTCATTTATCTTTGTGGAATTCTCCGGAGTCTCAAGTAATTAAGTCATTAAACTCTTAGCCAGTGAGGTAATTAACACGACTCCAAGACTCAATACTTAACAATTCTCCTGGAGAGAGAGAGAGAGAGAGAGAGAGAGAGAGAGAGAGAGAGGCTATAGGATTATGAGGGAGGGGGAGTGCCATGTAAGAGAGAGAGAGAGAGAAAGAGAAGAAAGAGAGAGAGAGAGAGAGAGAGAGAGAGAGAGAGAGAGAGAGAGAGAGAGAGAGAGAGAGAGAGAGAGAGAGAGAGAGAGAGAGAGAGAGAGAGAGAGAGAGAGAAGTTGCTATAGATATATAGGCGTAGAGGGAAGAAAGAGAGAGAGAGAGAGAGAGAGAGAGAGAGAGAGAGAGAGAGAGAGAGAGTTGTCGAAAAAGGAGTAATATTTTAAGAGAGAGAGAAAAAAATTGGTGAAAAAGGAGTAATATTTCAAGAGAGAGAGAGAGAGAGAGAGAGAGAGAGAGAGAGAGAGAGAGAGAGAGAGAGAGAGAGAGAGAGAGAGAGAGAGGTAATATTTTACGAAAGAGAGGTGGAGAAAGAAGAGAGGGACGGGAAGAGATAAGTTAGAGAGAGAAGAAAACGAAATGGTGAATAAGAAGTAATAATTTTAGAGAATAATCTTGAGGTCTTCTTAGGTTCTTTTGCTCTTTAAAAACTTCTTTATAGACTTTAAAAAAATTAACGTATTAAAAATAAAGAACATTATGTTTAATTATTCTTTTACCTAATTTCAAAGGCAAAAGATTAAAGCTTTTCAAAATTCATGTCGTGTGCTTTTCATTATAGAGTTAAGAAGGAAAAAATGTTTTAATCTTATGTAAAATCTTCTTTAATAAAATACAAATACATTAAAGTTTAAAGTTTAGTTGCTCCGCCAGCCTAATTGGACTCGAATTAAGCGACCAAGCGTCGATCATAAGCCGGAAATGCGTCTCTAGAGAATATCTCAAAAACTCTTTCAAAGATCGTTTCACAGAGCGAGTCTTTTCAATTAAGAATCTCTTTAGGAAGTCTTTAGGATAGACAGCAACCATCAGCAAACAGCCTTTGCGTTACCCTCGCTATTTCTTCGTCTTCTTTCCCAGACTCTTTGAGCTCCGAACCGTGTAAGGGGAAGACAGAAGCGTTTAATGTGTTAAAAAGGGGCTCCGTATAGTGTAATTAGAAATCGGGGCGGGACGATCGCATTGACAGCGCCATCTAACGTTCAAACTTTTATCTTCCATTAAAGTTTATCGAAGGAAATATTTGAGATTTTAAAACAACATTTATTCTAAATAGATCAGACATTGAAGAAGTCTCTTTGAAGAAAGCACAAACAGGACTGAGTGCTGCATTTGGCATTTACGAAAAGTTAATTCCCTTTCTAATGATAAGAAAACTTTGCAAAGCATATTTATTATAAACATCGATTTAAAAGTTTTAAAATATTCATGCGTTAAAAAGTTGCTTAATGCAAAGGGATAAAAGCTCTTTTAATAGTCCTTTACTCAAAGCTGAGATTTTGAACAAGCTAAAACAGAGTAAATTAATTGAAACCATTTTCTCTGATCGCCTTAGAGGCAAATCAGAAAAAAAGGAAACATTTTTGAAGCATAAAATCAGTTAATGTTCGTGCTGAGGTGCCAAATCTCTTCTATTTTTCAGTTCTTACTTCTTTCTGTTCTTCATTTAATATATTTCCTTCTTTGTTTATTTTCTATTATGTTATATATTCCTTCATTTCCATATTTTACATTTTAATTCACTTTTATACGTTGGCCTCGTTTTCTTTCTTTCTCTTTACGTTTTCTTTGGAGTTAATGGGAAACTTAATTTTTTTTTTGTTCATCAAAGGAAAAATAGAAAAAAAAAGAATTATTTGAGAAAAGGCGAAGCATAATGGACTTAAAAAGGCTAGATGTTCATTTCATTTAATAACGTCTAATTAATAATTCTACTTTATATTATAAAATAAAATAATTATTCCAAATTTTCTAAAATTTTAAGAACATAATTACGGTAATGCAGAAAAATTATAATGGAGCAAAAGTTTATGTATAACATTAATTAATAATGCTCATTAAAACATAATGTGAATTTAAGGAGTATTTTCTATTATATATATATATATATATATATATATATATATATATATATATATATATATTATATGTATTAATAACCATATATATATAATAATATGTATATATATATATAATAATAATATAGCATAATAAATAAATATATATCTATATATATAATGTATATATATATATATATATATATATATATATATAATATATATATATATATATATATATATAATAACACTATAATTAATATATACTTATATATATATATATATAATAACTAATATATATATATATATATATATATATATAGCATATATATATATATATATATATATATATATACTATATATATATATATATAATATATATATAATATATATATATATATCTTTATATAACTATATATATATATATATATATATCATATATATATAACCAATCAATAATGCTCTTATAGCAACCTTAACCTTATATATTATATATATATATATATATATATATATATATATATATATATTCTATGAGACGTATTTTATTTACCTAAAAACAAAACACATTTTTGAAGTTTCTCTTTCAACAATATTTTGAACATAAAAAAATTCGAACTTTACTTCACACGAAATAATTTTCTTTTCGCTATATTTCAGTCCGGATCTCCGCAGTCATCTCGAAATCACATCTTCGTTATGTTCATTTCCAGAGGTTCAGTCCAGACCTCCTTAGTCGTCTCGAAATTACATCTGAATTATTTAGCTGGAATTTTAGTTTGAATAATATTAAAAAACTTGTGGGCTAATGTCAGAAGAATAAGGAAAGATATCTAATAACATAGGAAAGACATTTATATATAGTTTACCAGGAGGAGCAAATTATTTATTGGCAAAGCTTTAAATGTCAAAAAATATTATCGTTGACTTCAGATTGCTGATTAATTGATAAATAAGTTTTTTGGCAATATTGAATATGTGGTAACTTCATTTGCATTGTTTGCATTGTTTGCATTGTTTCAAGCTCACTGCAAAAATAAGCCTCACTTGGAGATGGAGTTTGGGGTGCCCCTGGCATAACTTTATGGTTCTCACTAAAAAGCTTTTGCACAAGTTTTACAGTGATGAATTTAATACTAGAAATGGCTGATAAAATTTATTGTCGGAGTTCCATGAAACAGTTCTACAAACTCACAAGTCTTGTTGAATCTATAAGGACAAGAACAATTCTTCATTATAGTTTATAAACGCTCGTGCAATCACAGAACTAGTTCCTTAGTTCCGCACTGCACTATCGTCAAATGTTATTTTAAACATTCAGTTTAATATTTGCAAACGTTTTGATGAAAATTCTTTCCTACACAAAATTCGCCATTTCAGATAATGAATAAATTTTAATCTCAAATTATCGCTCGTAATTTAAGAAAGCAATATCTTTACTTGCTGCCATTTGGCAAAGCTATTCACAAGGGGTACTAATCAATACTCCTGTCATTGGAGATCCGCACTGCACCCGGTGACCCGGATTAACCGTTGCTAAAATCAAAATATATAAGTCACCAATAGTTTCCTCAAGAAATCTGGCTCTGAACATCTATACAAACGGCTTGTGAACCCACAAAAAAATCCTTTCCGCCCTAACATTCACGCTTTATATCCTATCTCTAATCTATTCTAAAGTAATTGCGCAAGAGAATTATTTCCAGCTCTTCTTTGGGTGAGCCTTTGGTTGTGGCGCTGTAAAATTAGATCGGACTTTAAAAGATTGTACTTCTATGATTTTCCAGCTAGTAACCGATACTGGTAATATTTTGAAGCTTGGGCTTGATGATGTGGGGCTCTAAGGTGATTCCATTTGGACGTTTCCTTTCTCTCATTTAAATAAGATTCATAAACCTTGTTACTTAAGAACTAAATTGTTCTTATTATATTCGCCACAGCGACTATACCATCAACAAATGTCTTCCTTTTGAAATTTCCGAATTGTTCATACTGAATATTATTTCATTTTTGAATCTGTGCATGTAGCCATGTAGCATCCGTTAAAAGCAGCTTTCTCAGGTTAGAAAAATGTAATTTATATTTGATACATTTTTCTCATTCCTCTTTTGGACTCTCAAAATATCCTTTTATCCCTCTTTTAACTTTTCCTTAACGTTTTCTTTTCCCGAAACTTTTTGCCTAAAGCTGACTTCTTTGCACTTTTGGTCTTCTGAAGCTTTTTATTGTTTTGTGACGCTTATCCTTGAGATATTTTTTTTCTCCAACACTTCCAACTCATTCAATCATGATACTGTAATTTCTTCTAAAGACGTGATTTCTCTCTCTCTCTCTTCTCTCTTCTTCTCTGCTCTTCTCTCTCTCTTTCTCTTCTCTCTCTTCTCTCTCTCTCTCTTCTCTCTCTCTCTCTTTCTTCTCTCTCTCTCTCTCTTCTCTTTTCTTCTTTCTCTCTCTCTCTTCTCTCTCTCTTCTCTCTCTTTCTCTTCTCTGGTATACGATTCACTCGCAATTTATATAATTATCTGAAAGTTTGTCTCTTCTCTCTCTCTTCTCTTCTCTCTCTCTTGCTCTTCTCTCTCTCTCTCTCTTCCCTCTCTCTCTCTCTTTGAGTTTTGCAAGTAAAACAAAGAAGGCGTAGCAGATGCCTGAAAGTTTACATCCTGAGGTTCCAAAATTTGTGTTTCCCGTAGAAATATCATCTTTGTCTTAAACTGTTTGATATTGTTTTTATTAACTTCTAGCATTCCTCTCAAAAGCAAAAAAAAATTCCAGTTTTTTCCAATAAAATAGTTTTTAAAGATAAATATTATCTTTTAAAAACTTCACTGAAACTACTGCAAAATTTTTGGCTGGGTTTGCTGAGGATTTCAGGTAATGTTACAATGGAAATGGTGACATATATATATATATATATTATATATATATATATATAATATAATATATATATTATCATATATATATATATGATAGTATAGTATATATATATATTTTAATATTATAGATAATATATATATATATATTATATATATATTTATAGTTTGTCTTATTATCATTATCACTATTTCTTCTTCAAATATTATTTATAATAATATTGTTATATATTTATTTATATATTTATTTATGGGTTCTTTATTTAGTATATTTTTTAACTATATTATTATTATGTTTTTATTAATTTATATAATATAGATATTATTTTATTAGATATTTATATTATTATGATAATTGAGTATATAATTTTTATTATTTATATTATTATCTATATTTTATGATTTCTTATTAGCTCATGGTATAAATAAATAGTTCTATCTCATTATTGCAAATGGCTGATTAAAGAGAGCTGAGAATGTGGAATTAATGTAAGAAGAAAACTATTTGATTCTTTTGTATTCAATTAATTAAACGACACGACTATCAAAGTCAACTTCAAGATCACTCACTGAATCATGCCTTTAAATTTTACTAGGTAAGATTAAAACAATTGATAATTTTTTTCTGAGTTTAAATTTATTGTTCTACTTTTTATCGTTTATTTATTTTAAATGGAGAAAGTGCGATGAATAAACTGCTTAGTTTAAACTTTAGAAAGATATTAAAGCAGTTTCTAAACCTTCCATCTTTTCTATTAAGTATGGAAATACTACGTTCAAAGTCCTCACACACACACATATATATATATTATGTATTTATTTTATATATATATCTTTAGTCTTTATTATTTATTATATTATAATATATACTCACATCATTACATTTTATTATATATACTTTGTATTATGTATTTTGTATATTATTATATATATATATATTATATTTTTAATTTTTATATGGATATAGTTATTGTTAAATAATTATTTAGTATATTTAATAAATCTGCTAACTAAAAATACAAACTATTTATATATAATGTTATGATGTCTTCCACATTTGGATTTATATTATTTTTTTTCAATTAAATTCATATTTTCCCCAAAATATAACGTGTTTTGATTTTAGTATGTTATGTTGCCCAACCTTTATTTTTCATAACTTATTTTTATTAGAATTAACATCTAATTGATTAACCTTTTGACAAGATTGAGCTATCACAAATGACACCAAAGTTTTTTTTTACGTGCAGCCGACAACGAAAGTGATCTATTCTGAGTTATCAGAATGTGTTTGAAGGAAAATTTGGTTGGTTTGTATTTTATTTTTTCATGATCACTCTTATTAACTTCGTTTGTCTTTGTGTAAGAGGAGAATTGTTAGAAATGGTTCGATTTTTTAAGTTCACGGCATCGGGATTGTGTTATGAGATTATGAAGGTTATTTGTTATTTTAAAAATTGATAGACGTGTTTCTGTTAGGTTTCGTTAGAAGGTGTTTTGGTTATTTGGAGTAATATGTTATGGTTGGTATTTGTAATTGATGTTGTGAATTTCTGAAGAGTTTCTATTGTTTTTACGAGTGGATGAGTTCTTTATTATATCTTTTTTTGTTAAATTACCGGTTTAGTGTTGATATTATGATTGCGTTTGTACCTACGATGGTTTTCCCAATATAGCAACTGGTTACAGTACCCCACGTCAATCTTGTATGTGCATGGTATGGGCATGATGGACGGTGTGTTTTTGAGACAGGTTGGTGCAGAGAACGTTCTCAAAATTAAGTGATATTTTTTGACCAGGTTTTAGTGTTTATTAAGTAGCAACTTTTTGTAATGACCATGTTGTTTGTTGGTATATGATAAAGTGAATGGGAAGTCCAAATAGGGGGAGTATTTTGATTAACGTTATAAAAGTTTTCTTAGCCTTGTTAAGAGATTTGAAAAATATTTTCAAATGGAATAATAGAACTGATGAAAAGATGTTCTTGATATTGTTTAAGTTCTTGGTCTATTTTTTGAAGGGCTACAATATTCTTCTCTTGAAGAATAGTGGGAAAGTTAACATTGTTAACTTGAGTGAGATGAACGATAATGGCATGGAGAGACTAGAGTGACATGCAATGGTTCGTGTTTTTTGGTATATATGATGTGGGTGTAAGTTTGGAGGTTTGTGGTGCATCCGCTCGTACTAAAATTCAAGAGAAGGATTAGAATTGAGTGCGGACGTTGTAACCAGTTAGTATTAGTTGGGAAGGACCATCGATAAAACGGCATTGATGATATCAATCGATAGTAACGAGGATGTGACAAAAAGAGATAATAGAGCGTCACCACTCGTAAAACATTTAGAACTCTCAGGAAATCACAACATCTGAAATACGATAGACCATACAGTTAATTCAAAAAAAGGAGTATTTACAACACCTTTTAACTTGAATAATATCAGATGTTAAGTTTTATCATTTTTTTAAATACAATCCTGCATAATGCTTAACACAATTGAGTGGTGAATTTAAAAGTTCTTGATTTGCCATTTTTTCTTAAAATTAATGATCCCACAGGCACTAACCTTTGAAAATTTGATAACTTCTGAAAAATATAAATTGATTTGCAGGAACCGAAGCCAATTTTCCGGCAGCGTGCTTGTTTAGCGGGGCATGTGAGAGTCATCTTCTGTATGTTGCGGCTGCTTTTGGGATTGATGGAGGAAGTGGCTAGAGGGGTCGAGCATAGAAATTATTGGCTCTCCGCGTTTTTAAATGGTAGGATTTTAATTAGAAAATTGGGTTTTCCCTTATTTTTGTAATAACGATTAAATGTTATAATCACTTGGCATTAATGTTTGGCGTTATGAATTATTGAATTAAATAGATTAACGAAGTGCGGGCATTGATGTAGGGTTTTTATCTATAGAATATATATGAGTATAGTAGTATATGTGGGGTTGGTTTATGGAGTTGTGGATATGTTATGATTTTTATATATATGGGTTGGTTGTTCTTTTGAATATATTTTATTGTTATATAGTTATAGTTATTTATATTTATTAGTTTATAGTAGTAGATTTGTTTTAGTTATTATTTATATTATATTCTTTCTATTTATATTATATTTTATCATATTATATTATATATGGTTTATTATTTTTTATATATTGCTATTATTTAGCTTATTTTATTTATTTATTTTATTTATTTATGTTCTTGTTTTACTCCTTTTTTGTTTTTCATTATTTAATATCTATGTTGTGTTCCTATATTTTAGCGCTTTGTGCTTCTTTTGTGAAAAGCACATGCAAGGAGTTTTGAATTACATACTATTTTAAAGACATCAAGATAAATGAATTTTAAGAGTATGGGTTTTAGTCTATTGATTCGTAATGTATTGGCTTTTTTGGGTGCGCGATTTGGCGTCAACCTATCAAGTTGCTTCACATATTCTTACTTCTCTAAGGTTTAATTTTTAAAATTTTCTATGTTTGTGCCTATCTCTCCTTCTGCAATATTTTTTATATATTTCTTGTTACTATATATATATATATATAGTTTTATATATTATTTAGTGTGTTATTTTTATTTGGAGGTATTTTTAGGGTTTATTTGTAGTATTTTTTGGGGTATTTAGGGTATATATTATTTTTATATTATAAGTATGATAGTGTGAGTGTATTTTATAGCGGGGTGAGTGAGGTGTAGTGAGTAGTACTTGAGTAGGTGTATTTATTTGGTTTTGTAATGTGTTTATTTTATTTTTTTTATTTTTTTATTTTTTTTATTTGATATTATTTACAGGGGTAGTATGATGATTTTATACTTTGGGGAATTAATTTTGGTTGGTTGTGACTTTGCATAATTATGTTTTTAACTTTAGTTGGCTTATTCAATTAGTTTTCAAAGGCCGTTTGTGTTTGGATATTTTTTGTGGGGAGAGATTTCAATATGGCGGGTTTTTGATATGTATAGGGCATTTGGGTGGGAGAGTTAGTGTTTATCAGAGAGTGATTTCCGCTTTCAGGGAGCGAGTGGCAGCTACACAGCACACAGCGATCCAGGGGTGAGCGACACACACAGCACTTAGCACACACAGCATTCGGGGCATGGCACATTAGTAGTATTATGTGAGTGTTTTTAAGGGATATGAGTTAGGCTATAGGGTAGTATTTAGGGTGGTTATTAGGGGGTATAGTGTAGTTTATGGTGAGTGTCAGGATATTTGTTGGTTATATATCGTTTTTGGAGTTTTTATAGGTTCTTGGTATATGTGAGTTTGTGTGTAATATAGTATTGTATATGTTAGGCTATTGATATTGGAATGATTATTGTAGTATTTTATATATATATATATATAAGTATATATATATATTATATATAGGTATGGTATTTATGGGTTTATGTTATTTAGTGAGTGTGTGTTTGGGTTGTGGTGAGTTGTGAGTGTAGTGTAGTATTTATTGGTTGTTGGGTGTATAGTGGGTATTTGTTTATTTTCTTATGTGGGTAAGTTTTTTATATAAATATAATGATATTATTTATTGTTGTATAAATTGAAATACTCTATAGGTTAATGATTAGGTATATAGGGGTTATATTTTATTTAATATTTGTATGTGATATATTATAGGGGTTAGTGATTATCGTTATTTGTATGATATTATTTTTGAGTAATATATGATGTGAGTGATTGAGTAAGTTATAATAGTACTATAGAGGTTTTATTTTTGTAGATATTACTATTATATATGTATATAATATTATATATTGAGTTTATTATTAATGTTTATTTATGTGATATATATATTTGTTTGTATTGAGGGAATTATGGGTTATAGGTAGTTATTATTATGAGGTTAGGTATAATATTTATATAGTTGTTATGTGGTACGGTTTTTTTAGTGGTATATATTTAGTTATATTGTAGTAGTGTGACTTTATACGTAAGTATATAGGTTTTAGTGTTGTGTTTGTTTTGGGTACTATTTATTTATATTATATATTTTATTAGTGTTGGCTTTGTGGTTTAGTGTTTGGGTATATGGAGGGTATTGAGTAGGTGGGTTATTATTTTATATGTATATATATGTTTGAGAGTATATTGGTAGAATTTTTATGGTGGTGATTTAGGCTATTGTGTGGTGGTTATTGGTGTATGATATGAGCTTAGATGTTTAGTATATATATATGATTAGTATATATTTGGTTGTATTAAGATTTTACTTTTCGGCAGCACTAAATTTGTTTTAGTTCATTTTCGTATGACTTTTTTGGGGCTCGAGTTGATGGGGATCGAATAATGATGGTCGATAATTTTTTGTTATATTGGGTTTGTGCGGAAGTACATTGGGAGGTATCGGGCTTTGATAGGTTTGGTAATTGTTTTTTTCGGGGATGATTGTCGCGGTTTGGGGGTGATTGATTGTTATTAGTATTTATATATTTTATTTGGTATATTATTACAAAATAATAACCAAAGTAGATTTATATATAATATAATATATATATATATATATATATAATATAATATATATTTATATTAGTTATATTATACGAGGACTGATTGTTTAGGTATATGTGTAATTGATTATTAGCGATATCAGTTGTGTATGGTGTAGATGGTTTTTTGAGGTATTTTTAGTAGTGTATATATAGTGGTATATGAATGTATATTTAGTAGATTGTGGGGTTGGTTTTTTGTGTATTATAGTGTAAGGGTTATATTATATGATACTAGTATTAGTTATGTGATATAGGATATTTTATTTTATTTGGTTGTATTTTATTTTATGTTAGTGGTTTTTAGATTTGTTTTATTATAATTATGTAGTTATATATATATATGTGAGTTATATATATATATATATACTATATATATATATATATATAGTGGTTGTTGGTGTGTTAGTTGTATCCCGAATCTTAAGGGTGTGTGTCTGAGCTGGTTTAGGGACATGTTTGGCTGTTTTTTGGGTTTGGTTATAGAGACTGTTATCTATGTATTACCTTAGGAACTTAAAGCCTCAGAAGGAAAAGTAGCCGCTAACCTGTATTGGGGATTCTTACGTGTGCCTTTTGGGGTTGTAAACTAGCCCTTATGGATACGTACTAAAATTGATTGGGGTTGCTTGCCGGCTGTGCCGTGGTTTGTTTATTTTAAAGGGCTTGGGGCGGGCCTTGGAACTTTCTGCGTCTTATTGGATCGTGGGGCATGGTTGTCATGCTTTTGTGTCTCTTTTTTGGTTTTGTAAAAGTTTTTTTTGGGGGAGCGTCTTGCGTCTAGGTTTGGATGCTTGATGTTGTTCTTAGGGTGCTGTGTGCGGTCTAAAATCTATGCCCGTGTAGTCTTTATTGACGGTCAGCTGTGCCGTAAAAGTAAGCCCAGATCCGTGGGGTATATTCTTGATTTCTTCAATGTCTGTGCCGTAAAAACTGCGGGTTTTCTCTAACTTTTACTGGATTGGTAGACTGTCTAGTAGTCTGGCGGGAGTGGTGTAAGTTTTATATTTTATTTCTGGTTTAATGGTGGTAGTTTTGGGTGATATTATAGTATTTATATGTTATTTGGGATATAATTTAGGTGGTATAGTATAGGAGGTGGTGGTATGAGTTGTGTTTGGAAGTGGGATATTTTTTGTTATGTTATGTTGTATGGGTTCTGCTATATGGATTTGTTTATGAGATGTTTTATATTATAGTATAAGGGTGTGGGGTTATAGGCTAATATTATTATTAATGGTTATTATATTTTTTGTATATTATATGTATTTATGTGAGATCCTCACAGGCAAAAGTTATAATTGCCATTCTTACAAGCTTGGTGTTTTTGACTAAATGGCGGAAGCGGCTGATGTGACGGAGGTTTTGAAACCTTTGCTACTGTTTTATCTTGTTAGTGGTTGGTTTTTTTTTGTGTTGTGTTTGTTTTAGGGTCTTGTATGCAAAATTGAGTACATTGGAGGTTTGTTTGCATTATAGTTGCATTGGCGCTCTGTAGTTGATAAGGTAGGCTTTGGACAAGATGGCGCAATAGGTTGTTTGGTGATTAACTGTAAAGTATCCTTTTTTAGCTAAACTTATGATTTCGATTGGCAGGTAAAATTTAAATTTTTCTCTAATCCTTATATTGAAGCATTTCTTTAAACATTTCTCAACATCTGCTTTTCTTGCTTAATAATTAGGTTTGTTTTGAATGTTCTATAGAGAAAACATAGCTGAGGAGTTTCCAATGCGTTTTTGTGCATATTATCACGACATAATCAGCGTTACATTTCTATGGTGTCTTTAATTAACTTTACACTTTGACAAGTCCTCTAACACATTCCGATGATTAATAAACTTTGTTATATTCCATTAGTTCTGATGTTTTCGATTTTTTGTATTTTATCAAATGTATACAAATATCGATTTACAACTAATCGTTTAAGGTATGTACGGAATATGCAATTGGTATTGGTTAATATCTCCATGGAAACTAGGCGAGTGACTGTGGTGGTTTTATTTTTTGGGCTGCCGTGAAAGTAAAATGAAAGCGATATATATATTATATTATAGTATTAGTAGTATGGATGTAGTATATTATTTATAGTTATGTATGAGTATATATTGTAGTATTTATATTATTTATTATTTATTATTTATTTATTATAGGTTGACAATTTTGTATTGGTATTTTATTTCATATGTGATGAGAGATAGCATTAGGATATGATGATTGGTAGAGTAATAGAATTGAAAGAACCTTCCGACAAATGAAAATGTATTTTTCAGTACTCAAAAGTTTAAACGCCATTAATTGGGGGGGTTGGTTATATGAGTGCACTGTGAGGAAATCAATTATATTTCATATATTATGTCGAGATGTTTTACAGAAGTAAGAGTGTCGGCAAGAGGCTCATCTGGTTTCGGGAGGGTTTATCGTTTCCGTCGGATTTGTGGTGGTAGTTCATATAAAGTCGTTGAAGAAAGGAAGGAAGAACGAAACTGGTGAGTGGCGGTGTGGAGCTCTATAGGATTTCTTTGGTAGGAGGAACATCTTATGTGGCAATCATGTGTAGTGCTGGGGTAGTCGTTTGGAACTAAGAGTTATGAAGCATGAGTACTGGAAAATGTAACAAATGAGGGAAAGTGTTTGGAAGTTAAAGGTTTTTTTTGTGGCGTTGGTGTGGAAAGGGAATTATATTACTAGTGCGCGGAAAAATTCAATTTTTCTTTTTAGGTTATTCTTTAAATATTCAATTGTTTGAAGCTGTCTCTGGGAGACGAATTTCTGAGGCTTGTCATTTGGGTTTACCTTTATGGTTGGTTTTAATTGTTTATTTGGTGTGTATTTTTAGGTGATGTAGGCCTGCTTACATAATGTAGTACATGTGTGTGCATTATGTTGGGTGGTGTAGTGAGGATGGGAGGAGAACTGCGAGGTAGGTTGTTTTGTAAGTGATTAGAGACTGTTTTTTTTTGTGTGTGAGATTTAGGAAAATTTATGTTTTGGCTTTTTTGTTTAACAAACTGTACTCTGTTCTAGAGGGTGTTTTATATCTTTTGAAGGGAATTTATTGCTATATGGGTTTTTGTGATGTTGTACGTAATGGGTGGTTTTTTTATTGAGAGTAGCATATTTGCTATGAGAATTTAATTTATCACATTTTGCAAGACCTACAGAATCACTTCCTATTATGAGTTTTGGGAGGTTGTGCTGGGTCATGTGGGTGCAAGGTGTATACTGAATGTTAAGTGGGTGAAGGGGAGAAGAGGAGTTGAGTACAATTTATATTTTCGCGTAAAGAAGACTATTACTTGATATTAGTGATTATTAACTAATGCAATTCCATCCCCCCAATTAAGAGTGTTATTTTAAAATTTTTTATAAACAAGCTGTCAGGTCTGATAAAATTGTCTAAACATAACTTGAAAAAGTATGGTAACTAATTTTTGGTATTTAGCAGACCAGATTGTATTTGTCATTTAGAGTTCAAGTATTGTAGAAAATAGGTTTTCAGAAATATTTGAAGTGGAATGTGGATTCTTTGTTCCTTTTCAGATTATTGTTAATGATGATAATTGTTGTTCCTTAAGATTATTGTTCATAGCGAATATTGATCACGTGTTTAATTGATATATTATTATAATTTGATTAATAAGATTTGTTGAATGGATAGGATAGGGGGATATGGTAGGTGTAGTCTAAAGTAAGTAAGTAGGCACGAGTGAAGGTGAAATTATAGTAGATTAGTAAGAGAGTATAGTGGATAGATAGATTTTGGATGTATTAATATATATTACTATAGTAATAGTTATGTATGGTGTTATAATTTTATTTTTAGTAGTAGGTTATACTATTTAGTATATTAGGAGGTAAGTTATATATATTATTTTTATATTGGTTATTATAATAGGGTTGTGTATATGATTAGGTTTTTATGTTTTTTTTTATTTATAAAGAAATTTATTATTATTTTTTTTCTAGGTAGTAGTAGTTTATGTATTTATTTTTTTATAGATATTTTTATTGTTTGGTTATTTAAGATTCAATTGATAGATATTGAAGTTTATATAATTATATAAAAATATTATTTTTTCGAAAATTTTATTTTTTTTTTTTTTTCTCAATATTTGTGAGCTGGAATTACTAATAGTAATTATTATTTTTTTTTGTCTTGAATGGTTTTTGAGTAGTGACTTTGTCAGGGACAATCGGCGTTTGGAATGTGGGGGAAGCATCGCGCTAATCAATTGTGGATCGTGACCGTTTTCTTGTGTCTTGCCTCTTTTAATGCATGATTTGTGCGTCCATGTGGTTGCTTTTTATGGTTCTCGTTAAGTTTCATCTCTTTTTTTATTCGTCTTCTATTCGTTGCATCACTTTTGCTTCATATTCAATTAGAGTTGGAAACTTCCATTCACTTAGTTCCATTTTCATTCTTTCGTGGTTCCATATAGCAGGTAGAAGATATGATTGGGTCTCAATTGAAATCTTCTCAGTACTTGTAGGTAATATATCATTCACATAGACGGCACACATTTCACACACACCACACACACACAATATATAAAAAAATCACACATCACACACACACATGCACATTATATATATAATATTATATTTATTATATATATATATACTATTTAATTATTATTTTTATAATATATTATTATATATATTATATACGTTTATTATTATATTATTATATATATTATATTATATATATTACATATAATAATATTTATATTTATTTATTTATATATATATTTATTTTATAATATATATATTTATTTATTTTATTTATTTATTATTTTTTATATAGTGTATTTATTTTTTATATAGTATATAGTTATTTCATATTATATATATAATTATAGTATTTCTTTATTTTTATTTGTATTTATATATATATCTGTAGATCGAAACATATATAGTATGCTGTTGTGCTCAAGCATAAATTTGTTAGGTCTAACTATTCAGAGATAGTGTATTATTTTTAAATTCCTTTTATTTTTTATGTATTAATATTACGTTGATTACTTTGTTATTAGGTTGTAGTTTTATTATTCACAATAATGTGTTATTAAAAAGTGACCCTATTTTATTTATTATAATTTTTATTATTTATTTATTATTTATTTATTAAATTATTATTATTATTATTTTTATTATTTAATATTATTTAAAAAATTCTTATTTCCTATTCAGAGTATGAAATAATAAAAAACTTGATTGAATAGGGGGAAAGTCTTACGGTGATCGCTATGACGGCTTTCTCAAAATAATTTAAATAGAGGACGAAAACACTTGAGTCCATTGGTGAGTCTTCCTCTGAGTGGAATTTCTTTTGACATGGTGCCAAAATGAAATATTCATGGACCCTCTTGGCCCTTTCGAGAGTTGTATATGGATACTCTTTGCTGACAACTTGTGCAGGACTCCTTCGGGTAGTTGTGTATATTGCAAATTAAAGCTTACATAGCTTCATGGAGCAAGTCTCGTTAGGGTAGAATTGGTGTAATTTTCTTGTCTCTCCTCTCTTTGTTCTGCTTTGGGTGTCTCCTTCTTGCTCTGCGTCGTGTCTTTTTTTCTCTCGGTTATTCCTCGGGTTTCTATGTGCTCTTCTGTTTGTTGTTTTTTTTTTTTTTGTTTTTTTTCTTTCTTTTTTTTCTTCTTTCTCTCTCTCTCCTCTTTATTTCTATCTGCAATAAATAACATATTTCTATTTCTCGCTCTTTTTTCTTTGGGGTGTTTTGTGGTTGTCTCATCGGGGTGGGTGTCGTGGGTTCTCTTGCTCTCGGTCTTCTCGTCGGGTTTGGGGGTGGGGCTCGTGTTGTGTGTTGGGGGGTTTCTGCTGTGGGGTGGGGTCTTGCGAGATCGTTGTCGGGTTGGGTTTGCGTCCGTGTTTCTGGGGTCATTTCGGGGTTGGCTGCTTCGTTATTGTGGGTCTGTCTTTTGGCTGTTCGGTTTTTGGTGTCGTTGTAGTGTTTTTTGTTTTCTTGTCCTTTAAGCGATTACTCTCGTGTTATTTTATTTGTTAATATTATTTACTTATTTATAGTTTTGTGATTGGTATTATTACGTTCATAACATTCTGTTAGGAAGAAGGTGAATAAAGGTGAATAAAAGAAATAATTTTGAAATAAAGACTATTAGTTATATTTTTATATTTAGTATGTTTTAGCTTCATATTTTTATTATTTGGAACATTTAGTTAATTTTGTTATGCTTCTGAGTATTTGTTTTAAGGAGAATTTGGATTAGGTATATTTATTTGTTTTTTTTTATTTTTAATTTTATTTTTTTATTTTTTATTTCATTTTATTTTATTTTATTTTTTGTAATATTTTTAAATATTTGGTGAAATTTAATTTTTATAAATGGTTAATGCCAATAAAATCATTAAAAAATTAACAATATTATTTAATAATAATTATTTATTTGATAATTTTTATTAATTATTTTTATTAATAATTTAATTATATTATTGTGATATTTCAAATTATGTTTTTGATAAAATGTTGAATGAGAGAATTTTATTAATAGATAAAATTATAATAATAATAAATTATTTATGTTTTAAATAATATATAATTAATAATAATATTAGCCGCGATAAAATTGCTTGGATTTCGTTGTAATAGTAATATGTTATCAGAAGTACTTATAAAGATTTTCTCCGGGTTTGCGAGCGAATCTTGTGCAATTCTGTGCTTCTTTTCGTCCGACGCTGCTCTAATTCTTTTTACTCCGAATTGTTTACAACAAAAGAATTGTCAAGTGTTATATATAGCTTGTTTCTTGACAGTGAAATTTTTCTCTCAGTAAGGTATATATTATATATATTATTTATATTTATTTATATTATATATTATATAGTATTATATATATTATATATTATATTATTATATTTAATATATAATATTTATTTATATATTTTATATTTATCACTGTTATATTATATTTATATTTTTTATTTATATTATTATATATATATATATTATATATTTTTATATGTTATAATTAGAGTTTGTTTTGGAATTTATTCATGTAGCGAATTTTATATATTTTTTTTTAGATATAGATTATTATGGGAAAAGTATATAAAGTTTAGGGTGTGGATGGATATTTCGTGTAATTGGGTTCCATTTCTATCGTATATTATAGTTTTTACTTTTATATTTTATTAATATATATATTATTTATATATTTTAATTTATATATATTATATTATTATATTATTATATTATGTTATTATATTATTTTATATATTTATTTTTTTAATATATATATATTATATATATTTATTATTTTATTTATTGTATATTTTATTATATTATTTATTATTTTTTAATATTATATATATATAATATATATTTATAGTGTTTGTGTATGTTGTGTGAGTTAGTAGGGTAGGAATTAGATAGCATAAATGACATTTTGCTCTAAGTTTTAACAAGTAATGGATAATTTAAGTAGTTCTGAAGGAGTTATAATTTTAGTAGTTTTATAATTTTAGTAGTTTTTGGTAAGAGAAACAATGTTATCTGTATTTATATATTATTTTTGGCTTTGGATGTATTAGTAGGTTATTTATTAGTATTGATTATTTTTATATAATTATATTGGTTATTATTATTATTATTATATTTTTTTTATTACAGTTTGATTTATTATATATTGTTGATATATTTATATATTATATGAGGTTTTTTATTTATTTATTTATTATATTATGTAGTTTTAATATATTTTGTATTTTTTTAGGAGTTATATTTTTGTGAGTAGTTGATATGTTCGTATTAGGTTGGTTGTTGCGGTTTAGTTACTTTTATTATTTTATTATTATATTTTATTTATATTTATATTATATATATTTATATATATATATTATTATTTAGTTATGTGTTATCTAATCCTTGAAGAATTTAATACAGTGAATAAGAGGGGAATAATTTACTTATCTTTAATTCTTTAATTTCTTGAAAAAGAAAACACAATTACCAATAATGGTTTCTCAATTATTCCAGTTACGAATTTAAATGCAATCATTCATCTCGTTAACACATATGGTGGCCAGTTTCTACGATGTCATTAAACTAAGTTATTAGTTGTATAAGTCTACAACAGGTGGTTCATAGCTAATTATTATTGTCTTATAGGTGGATTTTCTGCGAGAAGGAGAACCGACATGTCGGTTGCTCAGTCGATGGTTGGTTGTCGTTGTAGGAACTGAGCGCCGAAAGGACTTTAAAAATGCGACGCTTGCCTTCTTTCTTTTTTTTGTTATAAAATTGGTTGGATTCTTTTTATATTACTTTGGTTATTGTTTTGGTTTCTCGGTTTTTGTATTGTCCCTTTAGGTGGGACTATTTGGTCTTCCTTGGAGCGTTTGTTGCACGTCCAGTTTGTACTTTCACTGCCCAGGGTTTAAAAAAAAATATTAATAGATTCTATATTTTTCAATTAAAGTTGTAGTAATAATATTTTTCATAATAATAAATAATAGTAAATAATTTGATATTCACCTGTTACACGTGAATCGTAGCAACAGTGATTATTGTTGAATGGTTTTCCAGTGTAGAAGAATCTCTGCCCTCACGAAAGGGTTTTTTTTTTTTTTTTTTTTTTTTTTTTGTTTTTTGTTTTTTTTTTTTTTTTTTTTGAGGTAATAATATGACTTACCAATTATAATTTACAATGGAACTTACAGAAGAGTTCTTTGTGGAATCTACATATATCTTGTTATTATTTTTTTTTTTTTAATATAACATAATAAGACTTAAGAACCTCCTTAATTCCCACCTCGGGGGTTTTGACTATTTCAATCTCATTGCTATTAATAGACCTTCCTGTGACATTTTGTGTAAAGTAAACACGCGGGGAATTTCTCTACTACCTATAGTGTTTTTGTGGCTATGCATGCGCTTGGGCCGTTATGCTTATTAAGATAGATGAAGAAGACGTTTTTTTTTTTTTGAAGGATATTAGTGATCCCATTTAATTTGTCTAACTCTAAGAATTGCGTGGAGAAATTGTAAATCCCTCTTCCTTCCCTTTTTTTTTTTCCATTTTCTTTTGTCGTTTCATTTGGTTTTCGTAACAATTTTATTTTCTTTAATATTTTTATTATAATTTTTTTTATTTATATGCCTGTTATTGTTCTTTTGTTTCGAGCGTCTCCTCTATCAGTTTGTTATGGAAAGGATTTGTCTTTTACATTTCTTGGGAAATTTTCTTTTGCTTGGCCTCTTTCCCTTGCTTTAAGGAATATATTTGAGAGCGTTATGTTCGTGGTTTTGTTTTTATCCGTTATGCATATGAACCTTTCTGAAGGGTTCCTTTGAGTTATCTCTCTGACAGTTTCCCTACATTATTATTTTTACTTTTGTTGATTTCTTAATATACACGGAGGCCACTTGCCTTTTTTGTGGAAGATATCTTATCGTTGAAACCAAATTATAGTTTTTTTAATTTTTTTAAATTATATTCAACACTGTGGCGTCCAGAGGCCTAGCGCATAAAGGTCCTACTTTAGTTTCTTCATATATTAGATTGTCACTTTGACTGGACTGGTGGGGAGTTCTGAGTGTTCCTGGCCGGTTTCTGTTATACAGTCTTCGTCTGGGGCATGGCGTGTGTAATTGGTTGTAGGTTTTGGGTCGCGGTGTGGTTTGTGTGATAGGGCTAATGAAGTGTGCAATACGTTGGGGTTGGAGGCCGCACTTTAGGTTCAATTTGTGGTAGGGTTGGATGGACTAGGATGTCTGTCTTGAAGGTTTTGTTTTGAGCGTATTTGTTTTTAGCGATGGTGCTGTTGTCTGTTTCATATTTGTGTTGGCGAGAGATTTCAGGCCATTTGGAACTGCTTTCATTTTCCCGGGTTATCCTGGTAATCATTTTTTTTTTGCGACCTTCTAGGTCGTGGCTATGCTTATTGTTCAGAGCTTTTGTTAATTTTATTTTTTTTTTTTTCCCAACTTTGGCCCGTTCACATTTTATTCTGTTTGGTTGAGCTTTAGCCGTTGTGAAAAAATCTTATCTTATGTTCGAGTAAGGTTATCATTATCGTCATTTTAAATAATTTTGTCTAGTGAAAGCTGGCTTCCTTTCGTACTTCTTGTTAGATGGATCTTTTTAATTGCAGCCACATGATAACTGGAATAAAATTTTCGTTCTTTCACTATTTTTACTTACATTCAATTTTTTCAACCGATTTCGATCTCTGTCTGCCTGTTCCTTAAGAGGGTAGGCGTTAGGTGATAACTTTACTTTAAATTCTGTTCGAAAATTTAAACATCGCAGATAATTGAATCCCATATTTTAGTCTGCAGGGTTTAGCGTTAGCATACAAATCCAACAGTGAATGGGTTATTTTCTTGAACTTTTTTTTCATCGTCGTAGACCTTTTTTTCTTCTTAAATCTTGTGCGAATTTCTGGAGATATCCTCTATATTATTTTTACTGCTTTGCTTTTTTGTTTTTTTTTGAACAGTGATAAATTCTAACTTTTTTTTTTTTTTTTTTTTTAGACATCAATTAATTTTTGTTATATTTTTTTAATTTCTTTAAGCTCTACTTTTGCATTATAAGATCTTGAAGGGCAAAATTCCGCTTTCATTTTAGATAGTCAACGTCCGTTTTTAATATTCCCAAGAGATTTTGTATTTTTTATGTATTTTTTTCTTCTATGACGTACATCCCCAGTATTTTCCGGTTCATACTTCTAAATAATTTCTAGCTGTTGCCTGTAAGTTTCGCTGATTCAGCGCCAAAGTCGCAGCTTTCCTTGCCCCTGAATGGATGAACTCTTTGGTAACAGGCTTTTAATTTCCAGCCTTTAGTTTTCATTTCCCCCTTATCAGGTCTCTTATATACTTATATAATTATCAAAACCTGGTTGGATCACTATTTCCCTGTAATCTATATCATCTCTTTATCTAAATTTTCTTCATTCATTCTTTTTTTCTTTACCTTTTTTATAACTTTTTCAAGTTTAATTAGTATTTATTATTTTAGATTTCTAAATTTTATCTATAAGTTCATTAACATCATCAACCCAGCTTTTCGCTACTATTATCTATTGGCCTTATTTGCTTATCTATTTTAATTAATTATTTACTACTTTTTTTTACGTTAAAGAACGTTTTGAGTTTTTATTAACTCTTCTACTTTTCTTACTATTTTTTATTTAATTGATTTAAGGTATTTATTTACTTAGATAGTTTATTTTAAAGTATCTTTCTTTAGGTTGTCTTGCTAACCTTAGTCGTGTTTTGTGGATTGTGTTTGTGTGTGTGGGTAGTTTGATAGCCAGTGGATGTAATTCGGGGAGAACGGGGGTTTTCTATTTATACTAGACGTCGGGGACTGGACTATACTGAGGAAGCGGGGGGCGCTGGGTGACTGGACTGGGGGGGGGGGGTTTTTGTTTTGACTTGTGTTTATACTTTTTTTGATTGTGAGCTTTTTTTAGTTCTTTTTTGTTTACGCTGTGGTCTTTTTAGTGCCCTTACTTTACTACTTTTTTTTACTGGATTCTTATCTTGGCTTTTATTTATTATTTATTTGTTATGTATTATTTTATTTATTTTTTATATTTTGTATGTGTTTAGTGTGATTGAGTTATTTTAGTGGTTGTGTTTCTATTTGTATTTATTTTATGTGGTTATTATTTTTAGTTTAGTATTTATTAATTTATTTTTTATTCTTGGTTTAATTTAATTTGATAAGAGTTTATTTATTTATTATTATTATTTGAGTGTGATTGTGTATTTATTTATTTTGGTAATGTTATTATTATTATTATATGTGAGTGTGATTATTTTATTGTATTTTATTGTGATTACTTATATTGGCGTAGATTTTATCGTGTTGGTTCTAGTGGGAGAGGGTTTTTTTGTTGCTTTTTTTTAGTTTGTTCGCGATTTTTATTTTTATTTATGTCTTATTTTATGACTTTTCTTTTTCTGTTCTGTTTTGGTTCCAGCGATGTGGGTGGCTTAGTAGGTTGTTCTGTAGAATTGCCTATCTTTCACCGGTAAACGTTTCCTGGTTCCTGTTCTCGAGTTGTAATTTCGATACTTTTGCCGCGTTTTCCTTTTAGCGAGTGGTATCGGGTTTTTGTTTTTTGTTTTTGTTGGTGTGGGTTCCCTATCTGGGTCTTTTCATTCTGGGTTGGTGTGGTGAGTTCTCACATTGCTTCGTAGGATATTATTTTTGAGTTTTTTTTTCGATGCTATGTTTGCAATTATTTTTTCTTTTTTTTTTGTTTTTTTTTATTAGTTTGGTTTATTTTGGTGGCGAACTCGGGTGTGCGCGTTGTGTGTTTTCTGGTTTTACTCTATGTTTATTATTTCAAAAATATGGTGCGTTTCACTCGCTTAGCTCTTCAGTTTTCAAAATTTATTTCACTCCTTGTAATTTTTTTTCTATTATTAGTATTATTCCTTGAGTTAAAATGTTAATAATAAAATTTTAACTGCTATGTTTATTTTGCTTCTTATAGGTGTTTTTTTTCATTATTAAATTTGAGTATTTTTCTGCTTCTGCATATTATGACTTTTTCTCCTCAGTCACACTTTTTTTATGTCTTTTTCGTAATCATAGCCGTGATTTTAAAAGCTTTCTAACTGTGTTGCTTTTTGTGGTTACATTTTTTTTTTGGTTTTTTTATAGGGTCTGTGGTGTTGACTTTTTCGGCTTTATTGGCGTTGCGGATTTATATGGTATATATAGTGGGTATTTTGTGCGTATTGTGCTCCTAAGTTATAATTTTGATGAATGGCTTCTTTTTTTTATTGTTAATTATATATAATTAGAGATTTTTCTTCTTTTAAGATGAAAGAACACTAGTTATAGTCGCCGTAATTATTTTTGTTTTTTTGATGTTGGTGACTTTTTTTTTTCCTACCGTCTAGTATTGGTTTTATTTTAGTTTTGGTTTTTAATGTTTATTGTTTTGGGTTTTTTGTGGTGTGATTCTGGGGTTTGCGGTAAGTGCGTGAACAACTCCTTGTCTGATGTTATTTCCGTTCTCGCCATAAAGTGGCGCTGGCTATAGTAGAGCTGCGGTATAACTTCGTGGTATAATATGTAAACTCAGTTTTTTTTCATGCAAAGCTGAACTGAGTATGAGGGTGGCAGACTTAAAATATTTAATCGCACGTTAGCTCACTGATGAAATGCTACGCTCTTCTTTTAGGGTCTCCTCAGGAAATCCTTTTTATTTGGAGGAACGGGTTTTTTCGCCTTCAACAGGATTTTTGTTAGGGGTTTGCAACAAGCAATTGGGCCGCCTCCGATAAGTGTTCATTCGGCCGAAGTATTAGACCATGAGAAAAGAGCCCCTAAAGCTGTTTGATAGTTGTTTGGGTTTTTTGCAACATTCAAACGCACTGCATTGATTCTTTCCCCTTTTGCTAGGGCCTAATCCCTTCTCGCTAATGTTGAAAACCGTAAGGAAATCTGGTGCTGTTTCTTCTCCGACCGCAAGTACACATTTTTTTGGTTCATATAAAATTTTTTCATAATTATCCTTAATGCTCGTTCTAAAACTTTCTCTCAACAGTTGCAACATGTTTTCAAGAGTCGAACTGGCAATGTAAAATGGTCATCTAAATTAAACAAAAACATTCCTTAAGTCTCCAAGCAAGATTGACATGAAGCGCTGGAAAAAGGCACTAGAAAGAGCCACTTATGGTTCCTTTGTATTAAATAGTTTAAAGACTGTAGTTTACGCAAAAGGACAAAGTAATGGGTGAAATATTTCTTTTGGTTTCCGTCCTCGCTGATTGGCGACAGTTATGAGTAACGCTTTGCCGGGAACATCCTAGCCGTGTTAGCAATTTGCGCAGATGTTGCAATTGCAGATAAGATATCTTTAAATCTTAGGTAGAGTAAGAGATTGTCCAGAGGTTGATCGTTCTGGTTTAAGATTAATCTCAGAATCACGACTAAACACGAACTCTGCCATCGCGGCTTTTGGGCGAAAAAGCTAGTGTTGGGAGAACCCGCAATTGCCTTCTCTCCCCGCGAATGACACGCCAGCGTCCCAATAATTTATTGATTTCCCCCGCTTTGCGCTCTCTCAAAAAAAAAGAATGTGGGAGCTATTGCTTCTACTCCTCTTGTATGCGCGCGAGAGCCACTAACATTCACATGGTAATGGGTAATTTGGTCGCCAATTCGCATAAAATGTTCCTTCCTTCAAAGGAACGATTCTTCTTCTCGCGCTCCCCTCATCATACGTGCAATCTTCCATCCCCCTTCCAATAGTTAGACAAATCCTTACATTCCCACCCTCCCCCCTCCCCTACAGTTTCGTTTAGCGTCGGGTTGTGAGCGAGCAGTAAAATCGTCCCTCACAGGCTGTAAAAATAAGCCCCGCGCCCGTTTTTTCTTCGGTACCGTTGTAGCAATATAAATTGGCCAACTTGCAAGCTGTTTCAAAATTCTTTTAAATTTAAATTAGGTGCTTCATAGTGGATTTAAAGAAACAAGAATGTTTGTAATTTCTCTTAATGAATCGTTTAACATAATCATATTCACTAAAAGCGCGTATATTGTAGAAGAGACAGCGGTTAGAGGGAAGATAGAATTTCTGAAACAGGCTCAGAAAAATTAAAGCCTCAATTAATGAGAGAAATTTTACTCGTTTACGTGCTTTTCGTGCTTGGATCTAGTAAAAAATGGCACCTAAAGTCAATAATGAACCCGTTTGTTTTTTTTGAGAAGACAATGGCATGCCAAGGACATTAAATTTTTTATATCTGTAGTGTATGCAAGCACCATTTGTAAAGGTCTCTGTTTAAAAAACCGCTCCCCCAAAATCATTTTAATCACCCCTTTTGTATTATAAAGTGTTCAGCAACGCCCCATTTTGCGGCTTTGGCAGTGGCAATGAACTGCACCCCCCTTATCTAATAATTCAGGGAGACGTGTGCTACACCCAGGTTCGAGGCAACTTCCGGAGTCTAGTAAAAAAGATTCATTGTTAGTTTTAATCTGAAATATAATATAATTTATTGCGAA
>JABUQX010056022.1:0-2500 GCA_015478945.1 Trachelipus rathkii
AAATCTTAGATTCTATTCTTATTGTTATAGGTATTGGTATTGGTATTGGTATTGTTTTGGTATTTGGTATTTGGTATTTGGTATTTGTAGTAGTAGTAGTAGTATAGTAGTAGTAGTAGTAGTTAGTAGTAGTAGTAGTATAGTAGTAGTAGTAGTAGTAGTAGCTTTGTCTGAAATGGAATAAATTATATTTTTTTTCTTTGTTAATTTAAATTTCTGGCATATTATTATTGATGTTGTATATATGTTATACTAGTATATTGTTTATAAATCTGTGTTTTTAGATTTGATATGTATATACTTATATACATAATTTAGCTTAAAAAAACAACATTACTAGATTCATACTATACATACAAATACATAATATTACATACATACATAAGCATACATACAATACATACATACATCTACATACATACATACATACATACATACATACATATTATAGAGATATTCACAGACCTTTGTCAAATAGAATAGTTTTTACCTATTGGTCTTGATATATTATATATTATAATATATATATATATATTTATATATTATATATATATATATATATTATATATATATAATATATATAATATATATATATAATATTATATATATTATTATATATATATATATATATATTATAGTAATTGTTACCAGAGGGTTGTCACCCCCGATTTTATGAAAATCATACAGGATAGACAAAAAATAATAATGAGAATAGTGAAAACGAAATTGTCGCTCTGCTTTAGGAAAAAAATTACAGCCTCTCAAAGTTGTTATAAAACTCCCATAGGATTTTGTTATAGTAGGCCGCCATGTTTTCGCACATTGTAAAACATGCGACATAAAAAAACGCAAGATTTTTTTGAAGAAAATAAAAAAATTTCCAGGCGATATATATATATATATATATATATATATATATATATATATATATATATATATTATAATATATATATTATATAATATATATATATATATATATATATATAATATATATATTTATATTATATATATATTTATATATATTATAAATATATAATATATATATATATATACTATATATATTATATATTATATATTATTATATATAATATATATATATATAATATATATATACTATATATATAATATATATATTATATATATATATATATATATATATTACTAACCTAATTAGTAATCGCTATCTGAATCCTCCGAAGAGGAAGTTACTGTTAACAGACTGCTTGTTTGGTTGGTAAGCCTCGCAACAATCTTTCTTTATAGTTAGAAAATTTTCTTTTAATGATAAACTCTGCAAGCGTCGAAATGATTTTATAACGTATTGGGGACACGAATCTAACAGCCCTCCAAATTCTTTTAATGTTCTGTGTATAAGCTGTGGTATCATGATCCAATAAAAATTGAAAGAATGGTAACTGCAAGATGGTATCCCTGGTCCTGCAGACACAGCTAATACTTCTGCAATCACAATCTTTCCAGGCAAAATATATTGCAGTTTGGACATTTCATAGATTTCTTTAAGGAATTATGAATATACAAAAAATTAAGTAAATTGTCATCACTGTTAGAAAATCTAGAAAATGATAGTATTGTATTTTAATAACCCTTACACAAAGAAATAGTTTCATTAGAAAAGTAGCACCACATCCTTTTATACTGAACCATATGATACTAAAATTCTATCTAGGATTTTGCAATTAATATAGGCTATATACAATTTAACGTATGAATATGATAAAAAAAAAATTAACTATTTACACACACACACACACACCACACACACACAACACACAACATATATATATATATATAATATTATATATATTTTTTTATAAATATATATAATATATATTATTATATATATATATATCTATTAATTATATATATTATATTATATTATATATTATATATATATATATATATAATATATATATATTTATATATATAGTAGACGTTAAGTAAACCATGCTCTCAAATAATTTAGTATTGGATAAGGTTGTAATAATTTTTTAGCAAAATTAAAATTAATAAAATTCGATTTGCTATAAAAAGAACTTACTTTTTTTTATTTTTTGAGCTTCAAATTGATTTATTTTCCAATTCATTTATTAATTTTTTGTTTATATATAGTATAATTATATATATGATATATATATAATATTATACTATATATATATATATATATATATATATATATATATAATATATATATATATATAATATATTTAATATTATATTATTATATATTATATATATTATAATTTATTATATTATATATATATATATAGTATATAGATGGTCAGGATTTTTTTTAATGCTTACAGTATGTAGCTAGAGAACGGCAGGTCTACAGTAAAACAATTATATATTTGGAATCGAAAATTCTAAGGATGGGATTTAAACTTTTTTTTTTTTTTTTTGGAAGTAATTTTTTTTTTTTTAACTGAGGAATACCTGGGTAAACCGGCAAGATGGCGGAGTGCGGGTCTCTCGGCCTCTC
>JABUQX010056022.1:10000-20000 GCA_015478945.1 Trachelipus rathkii
CGTCATTTGTCTTTGCAAGATTTCCTTACTCGCTTTACAATGCCTACAGTAATAATTCGCATTAAAACTTTGAACAAACCCTCCAATTGTATTCATAGCTAAATTATCACCAATAAGTGATATCAGTTGAAAATAAATTTTAAAGTTTCCATTACCGATTTTCACTTCAATACCTTCTGCTTGCAAATAATTTAAATCTTTTATCATCTTGTTGAAAATAATTTCGTTATCAAACATTCGCATATCTGATGAATAAGATAACATTAATAAAAAAATATTTTCTAATCGCGATTGAAACTCTTTAGGAAAACATCGAACAGAAAAGTAAAATGCTCCTATTTTGTTCTTACCAGCATGTGAACCCAATGGATTGCCACATTCAAAATCATCATAGTAAAGAAGGAGTGGAAAAATTCTTCTTCCTGGGTAATTTAATTTACTAGTGGCCATATTCCCATTACTAATATCATTTAAAAGTACAGACTCTGAACAAGAATCCATGTATTTACATGCAATATCATAAACGTTGTCCATCGAGAACAAACATTTTAAGGTATCGATAATAGGAATATAACAAATACGAATGGGAACTTTTTCTATGACTGTTTTAAGTTTATATTTCTTCAGTTTGGTTTTATATCCTATCGTTATAAGCTGAGGATCAACATACACCTCTTTTTTACGTAGATACTTTAAAGTTAAAAATTCAGTACGAAATACTGAAAATGGATTTTGAACGCTATTAAAAACCTGTTCTAGAGCATGCGAGTCCATATCACGAAAAGTAGAAAGAATTTTGTGTTTAAGCAAGGGCAAGAATGATGAATTAAAAATTAAATTCTCAGCTTGGAATATTTCCTCTCTAATTTTCTTTCTTGATGCAAAATCATTATGAAATTTTTGAGAGACAAATTGCAGAATTTCTTCCTCGAATTTACTTTGTAGGGCTGAAACATCATATTCTAAAAAAGAGACTTGACATTCGTCTTTCATTTCTAAAGGATGAGAAAATTTATCATTAGATAGATTAATATTTTGACGTATTAAAGTAGATTGAATAATGTTACTGGAAGCACCGCTTGAAGACTCTAAAAGATTATCATTATTAGAACTAATAAAATCATTTTGTGAATTTTGTTTTGTTTTTTTGTAATTTTGATTAGAGTTTATAACTTTTAAATTGGAAAGATGTTTTTTCAAATGTCTTTTAAAGGGCCATTTTAAACAAAATTGCTTTTGGCAATTACCTTGCCCACATATAAATTTACTTTGAGAATACTGCTCTGGGTGAAAAACTTGCAAATGTAATATCAAACTAGAATCACTAGGTACTTTTCTCTTACAATAAAAGCAAACAAAACTAAATTTAGCAATTTCCATTTTCTAACTATAAATTTTAAGGTTATCAAAATTTTAATCCGAAATTTCGTCAGTATTATATGATGTTATATCTGAAATTAATTCGCACACATCAGAAACTGTCTTATCCCACTCAGTTGTAATTTCAAAAAAGAACTTCTGTATAAATAACCAAACACTTTCAGATTCCATAGGGTATTGAAGGTGGAAAACATGAAAAGCTTTAAAGCAGTTTTCAATTGCATTTAAGGGTGAATCAAATCTGTATAGCACTTTATTCATAACCACGTAGTAATGCACTGCATTCAGAAGATCTTCTCCCTCAATAATTACAAATGGCTGCATGTGTAATGACATCTCCCCAAGCTTTTCCTGTCTTCGAGAAATGATGTTAGGAATATCATCTGCAATCTGAAAAAGAAATGCATTAATATTAGAATGGAATAAATCATAATACTAATATCCTCAGCATTCTGAAAAAGAAATGCATTATTAAAATGGAATAAATCATAAAATTAACATTTTAACTTTTTAAGGGATATTGTGAGTAATAAAAGTAAAAAGGGAATATATTTTTAATTTAGTAAAAAGTATAATATAAAACTAAATAATAAAATTACCAGAGCATGAATCATGAAAGCCTCTTGCATGTCACCTTTCGAAGGTTTCCAATTTGTATTCTTTTTGGATGGAAGTGCGACTTTTTTGGGTTTTAGCAGCAGGGGTAATAAATACAGAAGAACAGCATCTTCTCCTATAAAGGGAAATTTTGAAAGAAAAAAATATAGCTGGATTTTACAAATTTGGTTTAAAAAACTTTGGCTATTTAAACAAAAATATCAATCCTCGAAATAACATAAGCAATAACACTGCCTAAATACGTACTGGAAAAATTACCATTACAATTATCAAATCCAACTTTATAACTACATTAACTTCTTACAATTTCCCCTTTTTATATAAATAAATTTCTACTTTATTCAAAATATTCCTTTAACTTAAATGCCAGATATTATCAATTCATTATGTAAATATTAGCACGAGATGTCAGTCACGATTAAAGAAATCAAAACTGTTAAATCCCCATTTTATTATACGAGCCCAATTTCCACTATAATTTAAAAAAATTGTTTGATAAAAGATTCCAACTACAACCTCATCTCTGAATAAAAAAAATGGGATGTCTATTCCTACTAAAAACCGAGTGCCACTGAAGGAGACTTACACCCATTCCTAAAATTATGCCACTAAAAACGACTTGAACCTTTTCTTATAACTTATATTTGAAATGAAAACATTTGCGTACATATATTTGATTTCATAGCTATAAAATAAAAATAATGGTGGAGTGAAAAACCCATTCAAAAATACTATGATAAAATTATTTACACATGTAAATATGACCATTACTTCATACTTAATGATTAATTACTAATTTGAAATACGTAATAACACATGCAGGCATTAATGATAATACAAATAAACAGAAAACTACTAACCTTTTGAACCTTCAGGGTGAATATTTTTCAAAAGGTTGATCCATGTTTTATGTTTGATTCTGTTCATCATTAAGTGTTTAATACTCTCTTTATTCAAATTCCATTTGAGATAAAATTTAGATGATGTTCCAAACATAGTTATAAAATCAATACTTATCTATAAATATATATATATATATATATCTATAATCTATATTTATATATATATATATATATATATATATATATTATATTATATATTATTTATATATATATATATATATATATATATATATATATATATCATATATATATATTATATATATATATATACTATATAATATATATTTATTATTTATTATTTTATATATTATATTATTATTATCCTCCTCTCTCCCCAAGAATGAGGGTAAGGTGCGTTATTGCATCGGAAGAAAAGTAATAACGAACATGACAGCAGTCGAGAAAGAAAGCCCAGCCTTAACCGCCCTCTCAATATCATATTAGTGAGAACTCGGTGCAGTCAGAAAATCCACCCTAAGCTTCATGGACCATGCGACGGATCTCACTAATACTTGTAAATCGGTCATGTGCAGGTTCATCCTTTGACCCAGGTGGGCCACAGCCACGCCCCCACCATACAAAACCCCGCCATTCATTCCTATCAACCACCTTTCTCTCGCCTCTACAAACTCACATTCTTTTCCTCCAGGCATTCCTTCCCTGCATCCAATGCATTTTTTCTTCGGTTCCATGCCGTCGATTCCAACAACACTCGCACTATACAATGCGGCTATAACACGATCTATCATCCATCACCTTATCCACATGAACCAAACCATCTCAACATACTTTCATTTATTTCTTATTTACCTTTCTTCAACCACATCTCTCTCTAATACTTCATTCTCTCTTTATAATTCTTTTCACACCCTAAAAACCCTAGGTTGTCCTCTGAACACGTTGAACTTAGATTATATACCTCTATTCCAGACCATAGTCTCTACTAACTATACATTAACAAGTAAACAACATAACCCTCATGTATAGACCCTAGCGCAACTCAGAACTCTAGTCCCTTCACTCCACCACGATTTTAATTGCACAGCCATTCCTAACCATTCACACTTTTTCCTACTACACTCTGCAATATCCGTTCCCTTGTCATCCAACATATATCCTAAAATATTTAAAACTCAGACACCCTGCTCAGCTGCTCACCATCTTTAACATACTTCACACGGGACTATCCTCACGTCAACAACCATAACCTTGCTCTTATCCTCTGTTAACTTTAAACCATTCCTTTACACACCTAGACCAAAATCTCTCTACTATACTTTAAACTCTCTTCAGATTCACTCACACAAAACCGAATCATCCGCATATATAGGTAGGCACCCTCCACTCACCTCCTTTCTCCATCATTCTACACCATTTCCTGCCAACCCCATCTCTAATTCTTTCATAACCCCATCCATGAAAACAAATTAAATAACCAAGGAGACAGTAAACAGTTCCTCGCCTCACCCACTATTTAATATTAATCCAATCATTTTGACACATCTTTCTTACAACGCCTACTATCTTCATCACATCTTTTAATTCCATTCAGAAGCTACACCAACACCATATATTACTAACCCCTGCCATAGAGCTTCCCTATTAAGTCCTAGTATACGTCCTGTGGCAAATCCATAAAACCTAAATACAATTTATTCTTCTTCTCCCTCAATTTTCTCAAGTCAGTTGTTTCAGTTAAAGATTTGAATCCCCCATCTCTATCCACTCTAAATGCACCTTGTTCTTGCACCAATCAGTCCATCAGTCACTCGACGCACTTTCGACTAAAATACCTGCATATATCTTCCTACAACACTCAGTAACTAATTCCCCCTATAATTTCTACAGTTCCGTTTATCTCCCTTACCCTTATAAGGGGTACTTTCACTGCTCTCCTCCAATTCTTCGGAACTATACCCTCCATAAACGCTTAATTACACAACTTCCAAATCCAGTTAATCACTATCTCGCTCCGTTCTTGATCATTTCACAGTAATTTCCTTATACTGCCGATTCTACCATTCTTCACTTTCCTCACTCTACCAGTAATTCCTCTTGCTAATACCTCATCCCCAATACTATTCCTTCTTGCCTCCATCAAACCCACATACATTCACTATCACCCCTTCATTACTGTTAATAATATTATACAGATTCTCAAAGTGTTCTATCCACACTCTCCTCACATCCTTTTCATCAGTCACAAAAGCACCATCCCTATTCTTTATTCTAAGCGCAGGTTCCCTTATTCTCATTCTTAACCTTGCGCGCGTTTCCTTCCAGAAAAGCTTCCTTTACCGTGTTAAGTCCCTCATTCATACCTCCTCCAACTGTGTTCCATTTATACTTTCTTTCCTCCTACGTATGCAGCCTTTGTTAGCATTCTTTTTTCTTCCTTATAGTACTTCCAAACATCTTTCTTATGAAACATCATTGGCTTTTAATACATTCAAATCCACGCTTCTTTTTTACTTTCCGCCACTCACTGTTAACATTCTTCTTCCTACTTTAGCACATGCACATACTTCCTTGCACTGCTAACTACCCTGTCCTTCATTTTCTTCAGGCCTTGTTCTGTTTCACCTTGATACATTCTTCTGCATATTCTCGTGCGAGTGTTCTTAAGATACTTAAACCTTATTAACCTCTTGTTCATTGAAACTTCTCACTCTTAATTCTAACCACTTCCTTCGTATCCCCTTCCTCTCCATCCAAGCCACTAATTTATTTTACATAAGTACATTAATGATGCGATAATCCCTTTCAATACCCCTAACCTGATTTTAAGCATCCACAATATCTTCAACATCTCCTTTCTTCAACCAACAAAATATATATATATATTATCATATATATATATATATTATTAAGATTAGCTATATATATATATATATATATTTTTTATTCAGATAAATAATAGAAAGCTTTTCATATCGATATTTAATTATTAAAAAAATATTAAAAGTAAATAACTAGATAAAATATATATATATATATAATATATTATATATTACTTACTGTCCTTACCTGACCCACCTCAATTGGAGGGCCACACTGCTCCAGAAAGCGGCCGCCGCATCCTTTGGGCGTTTCCACAGGTCTTCAACAGATGTATAGAAAAGCAAGTTCGGGGCGGTCGAGAGCTGGGCAATTTAAAGGAGGTTCTTTGACTGTTCTGGTGGTTATGGCATCTAGTCATGTGGGGGAAGTGAACGTTATCTAGGTTTTAAATTTAAATTATATGTAATTAGTTTGGGTGGTGTCTCTGATCTGCACCTAGCAGTACTTGGTCTCTTCTGGATAGTGAGTTTTCAGCAGGAGAAATTTTTGGTGGTTGGGATTTTAAAATTTTGTTGTTAGGGCGATTTTGTAGCTGAATGCTAGTGAGATGGGTATGTATATGAGAGAGCCAAGTTTTGTTGGGGGAGGGGGGGGAATGATGTTATATATGTCATTATAGAGTTTGGAGGGTGAGGAGGGAGGGAGTTTTAATCTGTGACGGATGGGGTTGTTGAATATTTGGTGACAAGGGTGGGATGGGTTTAAGGTTTTCTGGTAAAATTGTGTTCCTACCATCTCTAAGTGGGAAGTGATAGGGAGAATTTTGGTTTCGTTCTGTAGATGGTGGATGGGGGTTGTTTTGGTACAACCAGTAATTATTCTAAGGGCGGTGTTTTAATTTTTTTTTAATTTTTTTTATGTTGGCTTTTGTTATTGCTGGGAACCATCCAGGGGAAGCATAGTTTAATGTTGTTCTGTGAAGTTGTTTGTTTATATGTGGTGATAAGTGTGTGTTTTCTGTCGCTAAAATCATGTTGGGAAAGTGTTCGGAGAGTGTTTAGTTTACGTATGGTGGAAGATGTAATTTGTTCCATATGTGGGGTGAATGTCAGATGTGTCTCATATGTAAGGCCTAAAATTTTTGGAGTTTTATTAAGTGGAAGGGGGGTGTTATTTAGAAGAGCTATAGGGTGTAGTGAGGATTGGGAACGGTCTGTGGTAAGCAGGGCTGCGGAGTCGTAAAATAAATTTTTTGACTCCGCGACTCCGACTCCTTAAATTCAAATTTGGATTTTCAACTCTGACTCCGACTTCACTTAAACAAAAATTTTAGACTCCGACTCCGACTCAACTTAAAAAAAAATTTTCGACTCCGACTCCACTCAAACAAAAAATTTCGACTCCGACTCCGACTCCAGCAGTAAAATTCAAAATTTCGAGTCTGCCTCAGCTTAGTGCTTACAGGTACAGTAAAACATTTTTTTGTTTCAGGGGATGATCCAATATTGGAGATTTTGGGACACCATTTTAGCCCCACCTAAAAATGGACATAAAATTCTTAATAAATTTCAGACAATTTTGTTGGGGAAGAAGCAAACCGCAGCTTTTTCTGACCTCTAAAACGTCATTTTCGAGTGTTTTTAGGTATCTGTAGTCATTGTTTTGGCATTTTCATTTTTTCAGAACCACTTTTTTTGACATTTTTTCGTATCAACTTCTACAATTATTATTCGAAATTACTTCAAACTTGAAATATGCATAGATGGGTCCATTGCGCACAAATGTCAAGAATTAGTTTTTTGGTTTTTTTAAAATTGTGCTCAGGATCTATTAAAAAAACAAAAAAAAACAAAAGTAGGTTGTTTTGAATTTCGACATTGCTGAGCACAATTTTCAAAAAATCAAAAAACTAATTCGTGACTTTTGTGCGTAATGGACCCATCTATGCATATTTCAAGTTTGAATTAATTTCAAAAAAATTGTAGAAGTTGATAAGAAAAAATGTCAAGAAAAATGGTTCTGAAAAAATGAAAATGCCAAAACAATGACTACAGACACCTAAAAAAAAAAACACGAAAATGATGTTTTAGAGATCAAAAAAAGCTGCGGTTTGCTCTTATCCCCATCAAAATTGTCTGAAAATTAAGAATTTTATGTCCATTTTTACATGGGGGCTAAAATGGGGTCCCAAAATCTCCAATATTGGATCATTCCCTTCAACTATTTTTTTTCGCTTGCTTTTGAGAATAAAAAAATATACCACAAAGAATCAAATCTCCAAATGCTATACGGTAAAGTACCGTAAAGACAAAGATGCAGGAGCAACACATCACAAACAAATATATTTCAGTTTCGGAAAACATTGTATAACGTAATTATAATTCTAATTATAAAACAGCCACTATAAAATTAACAGTTTAATACTTTGTTTCAAGTGTACTTAGAAAGTTAAAATCATATACTTAATAATAATAATAATAATAATAATGATAATGATAATGATATGATAATGATATG
Organism: Trachelipus rathkii; assembly: GCA_015478945.1. NCBI lineage: Eukaryota > Metazoa > Arthropoda > Malacostraca > Isopoda > Trachelipodidae > Trachelipus > Trachelipus rathkii. The sequence goes on from JABUQX010056022.1 coordinate 18,199, forward strand.
AAAATGAATAATAATAATAATAAATAATAATAATAATAATAATAATATATAGAATAATAATAATAAACTTCTAAACTTCACTTATGAAGATGTTAAAAATAAAAAACTGGCATTCCTAGATGTTTTACTTTGTTTTATAAATGGTAGAGCCGAAAGAGAAGTAAATGTTTAATGTACAGGTAAATGTTTATACACAAATTATGATTCTAATATACTCGAAAGGTATAAACTATTAATTATTAAAACCCTAATCCACAGAGCCTATAAAATAACTTCAACGTGACGACTCTTTAACAAAGAGGTGATAAGAATAACGAAAAACTTAATTAATAATGGGTACCCTCAATTTAAAATAGAAAAAGTTATAAAAGAACTATAAATAACATTTTAACTCGAAATAAAAATTCACTTGACATGGAAAGCAAATAGCTTTCTATTTTAAATCATTAAATTTGACAAACTTTTCTAGAGAAGAACAAAAATTTAACATAATTGTAAAGGAACATGTTAAGTCTGAAAAGAAGCTATTACACGCCGAGACGAGTGTCCTCATACTTTAGTACCCGTGGTCATTGTTCGGAGGATTACAAAAGTTATGTTGTATATCAATTTAATTGCAAAGAAGTAGGATGTAATTCCTCTTATGTTGGATACACAACTAACACTTTAAGAACCCGAATTATGCAACATGTGGTTTTCTTGCGTCCCCCAGGGCCTCAATACTTTTATGTCTTCGTGGCATATGGAACTTTAGCCTTTTTCTGTCCCCTCATTTTTTCATGCTTCCTGTCTATGTCTTAGCTTCTGTCTCCTTGTGTACGTGTGGTAGTTGGGTTGGCGACCAACTAATACTTACCCCACCAAAGGAACAATGGCAGGAACGTTGGTGTAGTGATCACAGAGGGGATAAACTGAAAGGTAAGCTAGGATTAGGATAAACTGTGTGAAACTAGAAATCGGAGTGGCGTTTGGGCACAAAACCGAAAAACCGCTACCATAAAGTGGTTCAAGCTCGCCTCTGCATTAGCCACATCAAACTCACACATGAACATTACATGTTCAAAACCAAGCCACCTACTTGTCAATTTTGCAACCTTTTTTTCACAATCCATCTTCCACATTTTGGTTGTATATGACAAACTAACTCCACTTAGATGTGGTATTTTTCTGGTCTTTATTCAGTACTACCTATAAACGACATTCTTATATATTAGCGGTCTTCAATATTTAACAGTAATGACATTTTCATTTTCGCTACTAAACTACAAGTTTTACATTCTCTGTAACCATTGAAAACTTTTGATACTCTCGTTTTACTAGTAGTTACCCTGTTATGGGTTGTGCAGTCCAGATGGCAGGTAAACAGTGTTTGTGAACTGATGTTACAATAAATTTTTTAAAAAATAAAAATAAAATAAAATAATATAGTATATATATATATATACTATATATAATATATATATATAATTATAAATTATTATATATATACTATATATATATCCCTAGTAGCTATATATTATATATATATATTAGTATATAATTATATACTTACTAGAATATGTCCATTGGTGTTTTCTAATATTGGCCAATCAAGAAAAGTACTATGTATTGTAGCTTCCTCTTTAAGGTGGATATCAGATATTCTCTTATCTGAAGTTTCATTCCACAATTTTTCTACTTGTTCCCAAGGTTCTTTGTTAAACCTAAGCCACTGCTGCTTTTCAAAAAATTCTTCCTCTGATAAGGATTCACCTAAAATTTTTGCAAAAGCTGTTATAATTTTCAAATTGATTATTTTAATG